>QVTG01000226.1:9525-36801 GCA_013305925.1 Geotrichum reessii | reverse complement strand
TACCGCAACTTCTTTGCTGATGGTTTGCTTGATTAGAGCAGCTTGTTAAGGTTTTACTGTGTGTCAATCTCTGATATCATTCCAGCAGGTGATATGTATCCCAGGTTTCCCTTAGCACATGAGTTATTTCATGAAGAATTCGGCGCCATCGAATGCCTGAAACACCTAAAGCGCGCTGAAAACGTAAATTTTAAAGTCTCATAGAGACAAACGTTTTTTTGAATTCCATGTCTTATTTGTATATCTTTGTCATTATTATCATTATTTCAATTATGTAACTATGTGATGTAAGGACAATAAACAGATTTTTTATCTATCTAAATAATAAAAATAGAAATCAATAAGACAAGAGGAAGAGTCGGCATGTCAAGAGGCGCCGTAGTAATTGGACCGAAGAGCCGGCGTGGCCAGAGGCGCCGTCGTGATTGGACCGACGTCTAATTGCTTACAGTAAGTTATGAAAGCAAACCCGCCCTAAGCAACGGGCGACTAGCATAGCGAGCCACGGGTCGAAGAGACAGAGCGAGAGGAACGTTCTGAGGCGACTTTAAAAGCATTCAATCTTTTAAAAAGACAGAATCATACTTTGGCAGATTCATAAAATGGTATTCAGGCTGTCAAGCCTCACGCGGTTTACTAAAGAAGTGTCTCTCATTGATCAACCTACCGTGTTATTTCATGGAAAATTCGGCGCCATCGAATGCCTGAAACATCTTAAGCGCGCTGAGAAAGCTAATTTTTAAGTCTTATGTAACTATGACATGTCTTCTTTGTATATCTTTGTTATTATTATTTTAATCATGTAATTATGTGATGTAAGGACAATAAACAGTTTTTCTATCAAAAAAAAAAAAGGGAATTCACGGATGGTAACACTTACAGGTACGCGTACCACCTGCGTTGCCGTTATTAACTGAGCCAAGCCATCGTTTCTATTTGAGCTCTCACTTCTTTTGATCAACAAACGCGTAGAGACTCTGCCGAGCCTTTTTGTCGTTAAATCCAAGTTTTCTGGATATTAAGGACTGAAATATTTAAAAACGGATAGTGATTCGCAAAATTAATTCAACATGGAAAATAAAAAAAAATAAATAAATAAAATAAGAACCCTGATTTGTTTGGTTTTTTGTTTTTGTAAAGCCAAATAGAAACTAATGAGATTTGACAGGAGATTGTTTTAGAAGTACAGCTAATACAAGAGCACAGCCTTGATTTTATTTTTGTCCGTGATATAAGCATGAGTAAAGCCTCGGTATTTAATTTAATTAAACTCACAGTAAAAAAGAGGTTTTTTTTTTTTTTTGATAGTTGCTAATGATAAATAGTGAATGACCAGGTCTACATTTGCATGGCAATTAGGTCTAAGTTAAATTCTGTACTTGGCTTCTACGACCTTCGTGGTCAGCATTACTGTCGTTTCAATCTGTTGCCTAGTTCTAAGTATTTGTGTAGTTTAGTTCTCTCATCAGAGAATAAGTAGTAGTGGCAATATCTATTTGTATTGTACTGTTGTCGAAAAAGAACCCATACCTAAAAAAGTTTTTTTTGACTGTCAACCAGGAGTTCTGTAAACCTGGAGTTGTCCTTGAAAACTATAGAGCAAAAAAGAAAACAAAGAATGACAGTCATTAAAAATTAAAACCGGTAGAACAGATTTCCTATCTATCTAGAAGTATGAGACCATTTGATCTTGCCTTGGTTTACTTTGATTGTTTATTGTTGTTGTTGTTTTTTCGCTTACAATACTGTGAAATTTATTCACAAAACTTTTTTTTTTATGAACATTATACATAGATTTGCTTTTAAATGTTTTTTTTTAATGAATCATTTTATATCATTATTATTATTACAGTCACAGTCTCATGAGATTGATTTTACCTCTGAATCATGAAGAGAGGCGGTGTTCTATTTAAAACTTGAAAATTTAAAAATAAACCAGTCTTAGAGTTTTATTACCTGTTCTATTATTATTGTTATTTTTTACTTTTTTTGGGGGGATGGAAATGAACACAAGGGGAAAAACCGCAACACCTTGTTTTTCATCCTCTTTCTCTTCTTCTGTTTTTCCCCTGCCGACGTCGACATCAATAAATACTACAACTCTACTTGTAAAAAATTACTTCTCTGTAACAACTAACGGACCTTAAAATCAAGACAGAAGAAAAACTTGATCATCCAAAGGCATATCATTCTCATAACATTGCACACATACCTACACAATGAGTTTTAATCAGAGCGTAAGTCTAGGTATTTGTCGATAACTAGGCATTGTCGGTTCCGTATTCTGTTACTAACACGTTGTTTTTGTTAAATTATTTTAGTATGGCGGCGCCGGTAAATTTGGGTAAGTCTCTCTGTTTCGGGCTTTGCAGTTACCATTTCTAACTACTCCACAGTCAAAGCAACCCCTACAATGCTGTAGACTCGCAGGGCTATGAAATGTCCAGTGTTGCGCTTAACAACAGCA
Organism: Geotrichum reessii; assembly: GCA_013305925.1. NCBI lineage: Eukaryota > Fungi > Ascomycota > Dipodascomycetes > Dipodascales > Dipodascaceae > Geotrichum > Geotrichum reessii. The sequence goes on along the minus strand of QVTG01000226.1, from coordinate 34,334 downwards.
ATCCTTTTGACAACAGTACAGTTTCTGGTGGAAACGATGATATGATCTCGTTCTTTTCTGAGGTTGACGAGATCAAGCGGTCGCTTGTACACTACGAGACTAACATTGAGCGCATTGAGGCCTTGCATAAACGCAGCCTTGCCGAGGTCGCGGACGGCTCAGAAGGCTTCACTTCAAACCAATTAGCATCGTTGACTGAGGAAACTTCCGCGCTTGCTAGAGATTTGCGCAACCGCATCAAGAGTCTTGAGAGCCGCAGTCAGCGCGACTCTACTAAACGTACTCAGGCCGATAACGTTAAACACCAATTTAAAAACTCTATTAAGCGGTATCAGGGCATTGAGGCTAACTTCCGTCAAAAGAACAAAGAGCGCATTGAAAGACAGTACAGGATTGGTATGTTGCTATTCTCCAACATAATACGTTTATTTGCTGATTGCTCAATTATTATTATTATTATTATATTATTATTAATTATTATTATTATTATTATTACTTTTTTAATTTCTAACGAGTGGATAACGTTTTTTTGTTATAGTCAATCCGGAGGCCACAGATGAAGAAGTGCAAGAAGCTGTCAACTCAGAAAACCAACAGATCTTTTCACAGGCTGTGATGAACTCGAACCGCCTTGGGCAGGCCCAAAGTGCGCTCAACGAGGTGGAGGCTCGCCATAAAGAAATCCAGAACATTTCGCGCACAATGAACGAACTAGCAGAACTGTTCCATGATATGGAAATGATGGTGGCGGAGCAGGAACCGGTGCTGCAGGAGATTGAGGCCAAGGCCGAAGAGGCCCAAGGAGATATTGAGGCCGGCGTGGGTATGGAATCTAAAGCGATTGCGAGTGCACGTGCTGCACGTAAGAAGAAGTGGTGGTGTCTTCTCATCATTGTTATTGTTCTGGCAATTATTGCCATTGTTTTAGGTGTGACCCTGAGCAAAAAGTAAGCCAACGCACGGTAAATATTAGAGCCATTTATGACAACGCGGTAATGAAAATCAGACAGTTCTTATTGGTATGACGGGTCGATGGAGTGGGATACCATTTTTTTTTCTCGGATATTTAAATAAATTTTATCATTTTTTTCAAAAAAAAAAAAAATAAAAAGTCAAAGTTCCGAAGTCCCGGCTCCGTAGCAACAATATAAAAAGCAGAAGCGGCTTTTTTTTTTTTTTCGATCAAAAATATTTTTTTTTTAACCTCCCCTTCTCTCGAGTCATTGCCAAACCACCGTTTTTATTTTTCTTTGATTCCACATCTATTTTTGACCTTGGAAAAATCAGTTTTGCATAAATAAATACAATTCTATGTCTCTGCTTGTTTTGTTTGTGTCCTTTGGACTTGTGATTGCGCTCGTGGTCGCCCTGCCCGTACTTAACGGCATCGGCACATACCAACGCAACATTGATGGCCGCAAGCAGGCGGCGCAGCTCTTGGCCGAGCGCGAGAAAGAAAAACAAAGGTATCAAGGAGCTCAGTCATCTTCCGCTAGCACTGCCACAACCACTGCTAGTAACCGCCGGGCGGGTGTTGCTGCTTCTGCCGGCGGCTTTGAGGAGTACGTTCCGTTTGGTGAAGAACCTAGTCCCAGTCCCTACGCCCCTAGTGTAGACGACGTTGTTGGTAGTAACAATTACGATAATGTTGATGCTACCTCCGCTACCGCTGTTTCTTCCTCCAACCGAGCGTTTGCCGGTGTCGCCGACGGTTCTAAACTTACTGCTCTCAAGACTAAGCTTCTAAACAAACACAACCCGCTCAAGTTTACACCCAAAACCGGCGGTGTGTCTACGCACGTGGCCAGTAGCCCCTCTGGTGCTCTTCTTGACCCCTCTGCGCCTGTGGGCTCTGTCGATGTCACTAAACCGTTCAACCGCGATATTAATAATAATTTTGATTACGATGCATTCATTAAGGATGCTGAGCACGAGGATGCTGTCGACGAAGCGCGTGAACAGCGCCGTCTTGAGCGTGTCGCTGAAGAAACTAAAAAGGATGAGATTGAACGCGAAAAAATCGCCCGCGAGCACCTTGAATCGCTTGCGTAGAAACAAAGCATCAGATATTAACTATCACAGTAGTATTCTATAGACATACCTTCTTACAGTTTTTTCCCCCGTTTTTTTTTTTTTTTCTTCCTCGTCTATCTTTATTCTTTTTTTTCTTTTTTTTCTATTTATTATAAAGTTCTTCTTCGGGTCTATCCCCCTTCTTTGTTTTGTCTGTCCTTAACAAAAAAAAAAAAACTATACTTTCCATCAAGAAATATTTAAAAGTTCTCAAGGACATGTGCAAACGCAAGTACGTTCACCATTAGTTGCTCTTGCCCCATCCCACTCTCAAAGGACGACCGTTAATCTGGGCGTTGGCCAGATTAGTAATGGCCATGGCAGCGCGCTCGTGGTTCTCGTACTTAACAAAAGCGTACCCCCGTTCCTGCTGGTATTTAAAATCCACAATGTAGCCAAAGTTTTGCAACAAACTGATCAGATCATTGGGACCCGTGAACGGCGCAAGGTTGCCAACGTACACTGTTGTCTGCCAGTTAGGAGTCTGTCTCAGCACCATGTCATAGCTGTTAGGATTCATCATGCCCATGTTCTGTTGCTGTTGTTGATGGAAATGCTGTTGCTTGTTGTAGTTAGGGTTGTTGTTGCCGAAACCATTACTGTTGTGACTGTTGTTGCCACCATTGTTGTGGCTGTTGTTGTGATAATGGTTATTATGATGGTTATGATAGTTACCTCCATTGAACTGCTGCTTTTGGCTGGCCCAGTTACAGCGGATGGTTCTGCTACCAAGCCACTCGCCGTTCATCGAGTTGAGTCCCTGCTCCGCACTAGCACGGTCGCTGAATGAGACAAAACCGTAGCCACGAGATCTTCCAGTAGTCATATCCCACATAACACGCGCCTCAACCATGTTACCGTAGACAGAAAAGGCCTTTGACAGAAACTCATCATTAACCTCAGATGAGAGATCGCCGACAAAAATGTTAAAGTACTCAGGATCACGAGTGGTCTGCTGGGTCTGGTAGGCCCAGTTAATAGTAATTTCAGACTGGTTGAGAACACGACGGTCCAACGTAGAAAAGGCAAGCTCAGCGGCAGTCGAATCGTCATACTCTACGAAAGCGTAGTTGAGGCCACGACGGTTCTTATCCGGGAAAATCTTGATCGAAGTGACGTTGCCAGTAACTTTGAATAGTTCAAGCAGCATTTCCTCAGTGACGTTCTGATCGACGCCACCAACGTACAAGACCTTCTTGTTAACCTCTCTGCCGCCTTGAGAGGCATGTGCAGGAGCAATAACGGGCGAATCAATGTCCTGCTGCTGAGGTTGTTGCTGCTGCGGTTGCTGCTGTGACTGCTGCTGTTGTTGTTGCGGCTGTTGCTCTGTGGATGCCATGGTATCAAAGGTCAGAGAGGAATCTATCAGGGTGCGAAAAACTGCAATTTGACAGGAAAACGGCCCTCTGGGTGTGTGAGGAAACGGTGGTGGTTGTAAAGTGAGCCTGAGAAGACTTTGATCTGAGGGGGAAGAAAAGAGACTTGGGGATCGTCAAGTACGTGGTCGTTTAGAGCTTGTACAGACTCAGTATATGCTTGGTGGCAGTGAAAATAAAATGAAAAGAGAGGGTAACTGTAGCATTATAAACAAAGGTCATAATTATATTTCTATTTTAGGTAATTGAATTAACGCGGATATTATTTAGAGTTACTTGTTTTATAATAAATAAGTTTTAATACTTGATTTACTGTTTTAAGTTTTATTATTCAAGTCTCAACAAAGCAAAAGATTTCTGTACAAGTCATGATGTTTTCGCCAAATTCAATTTAATTTTTCATAAAGTATTTTTATGTATTTGCTTTATTAATAATAGTAAAAGTATAAAGGCTAAATCCATATGAATGACATGCTATCTTTTTTTTTTTTTCTTTGGCAACTTATTTTTTTATTTCTACTTCTGAGTAGACGATATGTTTAGCGCCTAATATTTGTTTTGTTCTTTGTGTTTCACAGACTCAGCTATCATATAAAAACTTGTGATAATAATAGAAAAACAAAAAAGGGACAGTATATTTAGTATGAAATAATGTTTTTTTAATGCTATTTACAATGAATTTATTGTTTCAAGAAACCAATTACACGCTTGTGTTTTATTGGTAAGACTATTGAACAAGATGCTTTTGTCTGGTAGGATTCCTGTTGTATTTACTTGATATAATTTATAATAACAATCCTTACAATGCAATCTAAGTTTTTAACCATCTTGTGGTTTCTGTCAATTTAACGGTCTCAGGTGCACACAAAGTATATATAACACCATTTGATTCTTCTTTTCTTTATTCTTAAAACTTTTTTTTTCTGGTCTTCAGTAACAGTAACAATAAAACCGATTATACGTATAACTTCAAATCATTTAATAATAGCTATCGCTTTTTTTTTATATCTTATAGCTATGTCTTTTTACTTCAATTCTGCTATCGGCTGTACCAAGTCTCTATATATCTTTCTTTCTAGTTTATACGATAACACCTTTCCGGGAAAATCTCACTACAATCCAGAGTCTATTCCTAATCTTGAAGGTAAGGTATTTGTTGTTACTGGAGGCCTTCGTGGAATTGGATTTCACTTAACTACTTTTCTTGCTTCAAAGGGTGCTAAAGTTTACTCTCTTTCACGCAATGCTGCACATTCACGAGCCGCTATTAATACAATTCGTGAACATCATCCTGATGCAAAAATTGAGTTTATACTCATGGACTACAACGATCTTTCTACCGTTGCGCCCGCCGCAAAACTTTTGCTTTCACAAGAGTCTGAGATTCACGGGATTGTTCACAACTCAGGGATTTATCCTACAAAAGACAACACTGATGAAGAAATATTTCGTATAAACGTGCTTGGCCCGCATTTGCTACAAAAATATTTTGATAAAATTATTATTGACACAGCACGCAAGTATCCTAATCAAACTGACCAGTTTCGTATAGTATGGGTCTCATCTTTTTTACACTACACATCGCCGGTGTCGGGCGGAATTGACTTTGACCATTTACTTAAGGGTACGCCGCTGACAAAATACAAAGCGCTGCGTGACCCTGTAGCTTATAGTCACTCAAAGGCTGCCACTATTTTTGATAGTATCCAGTGGGAAAAGCATCATCCCGACTCTGGAGTTCTCAGTCTTTCGGTTCACCCAGGCGCCCTGCGCACTGAGATCAACTCCCAAGGTTCGTACCTTCAAAAGTTAGTAGACAAAACAGGTTACGATCCGGTCTACGGTGCCTACACAGAACTCTTTGCATTACTCTCTTCTGAAATCACAAGTGCTCACAATACTTTTCACATTGTGCCCTTTGGTCGCATTGGTAAGATTCGCCCTGACATTGAGCGTGCAGCTAAAGGCCCACAAGGAGAACAGTTTTGGGAATATGTCGAGAATCAAATAAAAGATTTCTGAAATCAATGATTCATCAAACCAACTACTTTATGGCTGACTTGTTATTGGTGTTTTTGCTTTTTACTATAAATTAGTATTTCTTTTAAGTTATTGAGTAATTTCTTTTTTATTTCATTTTTTCGATCTTATGTACAAAATTAAGAATATAACAAGGTTATTTAAACAGTGACGGGAACGAATTGGCAAGCCAGTTGTTGAGGTACGCGCTGGGGAAAACCAGCTTGCGTTCCTTAGAGTAACGTGACGCAATCATAAATGAGTCTACCACACAATCGCCAATACCAACACCACGTCCAAATGTAGTGCCACTGAGGTAAAGACGATTTCCAAAAGCCTGCGAAACTTGGTCCTTGATAACTTGTAGACGCTCTTTATGGCCAACTGTGTACTGGGGAATACAGTTTTGGTGAATCTTGACCTGGATGTCAATCTTGGCCAAGTCTTCGTCACTAAGATCTGCATTAAGATGCTTTCTGAGAACTTGAATTGTGCGCTCCTTCAGTTCGTTCTCTGAGGGAAACTCAGTGCGGCCGTCCCACAAATGACCGCCAATCATGAGCGTGAGGTTACTGAATCCTGGCATTGGAGTCACCTTAGGAATCTGTAACAAATCAGTGAGCAAAGACCGCCGCAAATGTTCATTAGCAAACTTGTCTGCATCGTGATATTCTAACAACGATTCGCCAGGATTAGTGGTCTTTTGCTCAAGCTTTACAGTGTCGAATGGGGTTGGTAGCGGAATTCGTTCAACTGGCGACGCAGCCTGACGAACAGCAGTATTAAAAATGACGCCAAGCAGTTCCTCTGGATTATCTTCAGTCTTAGGAACAAGATAACCAAACCAGTTCTCACCAACAAACTTGTGAGGGATTAAAACATTAATCACAGACAGCGTTGTGTATTTGAAAGACTGTGAGATTTTCTTGCTAAGCTGGGGTGCTTGACTCTTGACAAAATCAGAAACTTTGAATCCTGGGACGGTAGAAACAACTAAATCGGCTTTGATATCCTTCATAGTATCAATAAGCTTCTCGTGAACCTTTATAACAACCTCGTTTTTATCAGAAGGATTAAGCTCAATGCTTTGAACATCATTTTTCTTCAGAAGATGTACGTTAGGCAGTTCTGCAAGTTTGCTTTCCAGGGTCTTAGGCAGCCACTGAATGCCCTTTTCAAAGACTGCAACCGAATACTTTTTCATTTCATTGCCAACTTCTTCAAACGGCATGCGTAGAATAGCCTGTAAAAGCAAAGAATTCGTCACTGCAGCATAATTGTCTGCACGTGTACCACTTCCATTAAATACTGTTGCAAGCATACTCGGTGAGTCATGCTCCAACGCATAGATGCGGCCGATGCGAGCCACGGAACGCGCCGACAACTCGTCGACATCACCGGCATAGATTCCGCGCATGATTGCGGACAAAAACCTCTGCGCAGGAAAAACGCCAAATCGGCGCGTGACATAAGATCCCACACTTTCATCACGCACGTCCAGCGGGCGTGCCCGTGCAAGAATGTCTTTAAACGGACTTAGCTTCATACCACTAGAAATTTTACTCCGAAGGAATTTTAGTACCTGGCTGTTAGAAGCTGGCAGCTGGTAAGGCTTTCCTTCAAATAAAATGCCTTTACGATTAGCAGGTGATGATTTAGACACGTAGGCGATTTTGTCAAAAAGGCCCATTTCGGTCAGAATCAATCTAATAAGATGAGTTCCAGAGTGCGTAGCCTGTAGAGTTCGAGGGCCCCATTCTAGGAGGGCATCTTTCTCTGTCATTTCGGATTCAGTAGGAATAGTTGCCGGATTTTCTGAGTTCATCCAACCACCGACAGACAGTTTGCTTTCCAAAATCTTAATATTGAGGTCCGGGCGTGCGCGAGCAAGCACCCAAGCAAGGGTAAGACCAGAAATTCCGGCACCAATAATCACCACATTATCGCCCTCCTTGAGCTCTGCAAGACGAGTCACCCGAGCTTCCAAATCTTGGTCTAGATTTTCCCAGCTTGTGACCCCCTCTACTTCCTTCAGTAGTTGAATCGCGGCCTCGGCGTCTTCGGCTGATCCAAAGAGAGTGTTGGCTTGTTTACGAATCCGCGATGGGCTCTGCGTTGGCAAAAAGTCCAAATTCTGATCTGGGCGCTCGAGATATTCTAACACATTAGTGTGCGGATATGATCGTTCGTACTCAGGCGCGAGAATACGTCCGCCGTAGGTACCATCAATCAGCTGTTTGTCCGGGTCGTTGTGAGAATCGCGGAGCGTAACAACACTGCGTCTAAAAGCTTGCAAATGTAATGGCTTTATAGCAAGCCGCCTTGTGGCAACTTTGGTCAACATCATAGTTTTTCTGTGTATTCTTGTTGTGTTCTTTTAGTTGAACTTTGAAGTCCTCTAATCTGATGTCAGTAATGATGTGAACGAGGATTAGCTTGAAATTTTTGAAAATTTCTTTTTAACCTTCTACAAACCACCACCGACCTAGAGAAAAACCCAACTCAACGATGCTTTCACTTTTTCACCGACAAACGCTGCGGTCCGGTCCACTCTATTCCTCAATTCGGGGTATGTCACTTCTCAAAAAGTTGAAGGAAACGGCTATGCAGGATCCTCATGATGAAGACAAGTCTAAGAAGTCGTTCAAGCACAATTACTCTATCAACCCCGATACCTATTCGTACACAACCGATTTGAACCGGGAAAACTTTGATCGCTTCCCTCACGTTACTGCTAAGAGATTAGCCAAGCAGACTGAGAGGCCCCGAAATGTCCGAATGACATCGAAAGAATTTATTGATGATTCTCTCTATCACCCAACGTATGGATATTTCACCAAAGAGGTTGAGATTTTCACTCCCAAGCAACCTTTTTCCTACAATGAGATTAACGATGAAGATGAGTTTATGACCAAGTGGACTGAAGAGTACAAACGCTATCAGACCCCACCTGCGCAAAAGATCCCTCAGACCCGCGCCCAGAAGTCAGCCAGCAAGGCTTCTCGACAGCTTTGGCATACTCCCACAGAGCTGTTTAAGCCCTTTTACGGTGAGGCACTAGCGCGCTATCTTCTAGTTAACTATAAACTATCGCTCTATCCATACTGTGATTTGACAATTTACGAGATGGGTGCTGGTAATGGTACACTCATGCTTAATATTCTTGATTACATTCGCGAAACTCAACCAGATGTTTACTCACGAACCAAGTACCGGATTATCGAAATTTCATCCAACCTTGCATCTAAACAACAAAACAACTTAAAAAGTCTGGCATCTTCACGCGGTCACCTAAGCAAAGTTGAGATTATCAACAAGAGTATATTTGAATGGGATCAACAGGTGGTAGAGCCTTGTTTTTTCATTGCTCTTGAAGTATTTGATAATTTTTCGCACGATGTCATCCGCTACGATAACAACACGCTTCAACCGTATCAAGGTAACGTTGTCATCGATGGCAATGGAGACTTTCAAGAAATTTTTTCGCCAGATCTTGACCCCTGGGCAAGAAAGTTCTTGCAGCTTCGCGAGGATATTGGTGGGCCTGTCGCCAACTGGAAGCTAGGTTTCCATCCACTCGCACAGCCTAAACTCTACCGCACTCTTAAGAACACAATTTACCCGTTTCGCGGAAACCTTTCTGACCCGGAATATATTCCGACGCGATATTTGGAGTTTCTTCACGTGCTTAAGAACAAATTTCCTGAACATCGTCTATTGACTTCTGACTTTACACACCTTCCGGATACATCGCCTGGCTACAACTCCCCCGTTGTACAAACTGTGCTCGATGACGTTATGGTTCCGGTTCCTAGCTACATGGTACTACAAGGCTTTTTTGATATTCTTTTTCCCACTGACTTTGAGCTTGCAGCTGAGCTGTATCGCGTTGTTTGTAACAAGCTCATTAAAACGGATACTCACCATGATTTTCTGGAGCAATGGGCCGAGCTCGAGAGCACGACAACGAAAAAGGGAGAAAATCCTATGTTGTCATTCTACCAGAACGCAGCGTTTATGTATAGTTGATTTGAATAGTATCGACTGTAAATTGTATATAATAATTGGCTTTATATTTTCATTTTTTTTTTTTTTTAGTTCAGAATGCTGTCTAGTGCGTCAAACATCATTTATCTCATGTTCTTTTCAGTACATATATCAGTCGGTAAAAAATTTTAGCGACATCGAATGTAGAAACTACAAACACACGAAGACTTTGAAAGTATTGTAGAACCAATTTGTTTAAATTTATAGTCTTTTTGTGTTCCTTACTTATTTTTTAACTCTGCTTTACATTACAGATTTCATTATAGAAACAATAAAGAGATTAGTTGTTATATTTTTAGCCATTATGTCTAAATAAATTGCTCTAACTTGATTGCACTGATGTTGTCTTATTCTCGCTTCAGACAATTCGTGTGGAGTATAATGGTGTTTGACGCGACAGTATTTCTAAATCTGGAAGGTATTAGTCTTGGATAACGCGTTATATCTACTTGAAGAAAATAAAACTCAGAAAATAAAAATAAAAAAATTTAAACTGAAACTCTGTATATCTTTTTTTCTTTTATCACCGATCGTCACAATCACATAACAAACATAAATGTCGTCCTCAAGACCTGAGCTGAAATTTTCAGATAAAGGCGAAGAAGCTGGGTTTCTCTTTTTTTACAAATCATTACCAGCTAAGCCTGCGTCGCTGATTCGATTGTTTGAGCGCGGCGATTACTACTCGGCGCACGGTGACGACGCTCAGTTTATTGCGCAATCTGTTTATCGCACAACTTCTGTCATTAAGTACATTGAAAAACCAGGCACGCCACGTTTGCCTTCAGTTACACTTGCTCAAGCTGTATTTAACAACTTTCTTAAGGATGCGCTGCTTAACAAAGGCCTCAAGATTGAGATTTATGGTTGTAAGGCAGGACGCAACTGGACAATATTGAAGAAAGCCTCGCCTGGTAATCTGCAGGATGTCGAAGAACTTTTAGGTAATCAAATTGACCAGAATCCAGTAGTTTTGGCGGTCAAGATTCAGTCAAAAGCTGAGCAAAAGTCTGTCGGTATTTGTTTCATCGACGCTAGTGCCCGTAAAATCGGTATCTCCGAATTTGCTGATAATGAGCTTTTCTCGAATCTTGAGTCGATTCTGATTCAGTTAGGTGTCAAGGAATGTGTGCTCCAAGGCTCGAATCACAATAATGAAACTAGCGACACAAGCAAAACCGATTTTGATGCTGTCAAAATTATCGAGTTGTTAGAGCGCTGCGATATACCGTACACGGAGCGCAAGGCCAGCGATTTCAACACGCGCGACATTGAACAAGATTTAAGCCGTCTGTTACCAAAAACGCTGGCTGTGTCAGCGCTACCACAGCTAAACTCACTATTAGCTATGGCGTCTACTGCGGCGTTGATCAAGTATCTTGGCCTGATGACACAGACTGATAGTTTCAACAGGTTTGAGTTGATTCAACACGATCTGGGTCAGTACATGCGTCTTGATTCGTCGGCTATGAAAGCTCTCAACCTAATGCCCGGTCCTCGTGATGGTGTCAAGACTATGAGTCTTTTTGGTTTGCTTAACCACTGTAAGACTGTTGCTGGTACGCGACTACTTGCGCGCTGGCTTAAGCAGCCTCTCATGAACCTCGATGAAATTGAGACACGGCACTTGCTAGTTGAGGCCTTTGTGGAGAATCCTATTGTTTGCCAGGCTCTTCAAGAAGATCAACTACAGGTTATTCCTGATATCAATCGTTTAGTCAAAAAGCTACAGCGAGGCGCTGCCACTTTAGAAGACATTGTTCGACTCTACCAGATGGTAATCCGTTTACCTGATCTTATTGAAAGCTTGGAAAACATTACTGATGAAAGGTACAAATCAACTCTCACAGAACTGTACATTGACAAAATAAAGGAGTCTCATCTAAATCTCGAGAAGTTGCAGGAGCTGGTAGAGACGACTGTAGATTTACAAGCACTCGATAATCACGAGTTCATTATCAAGCCTGATTTTGATGATAGACTACGCGAGATTCGAACGAGACTGGAGGATCTGAAAGATGATGTGACAAAAGAGCATATAAACGCTAGTGATGATCTTAACATGGATCCCGAGAAAAAACTCAAACTAGAGAATCACAACATTTATGGCTGGTGCATGCGTGTAACACGTACTGATGGTGGCTGTCTGCGCAACAAGCGCGAATATATCGAGTTGTCGACTCAAAAGGCCGGAATCTATTTCACTACTCGTAAGCTGAGGTCAATTGGTCAGGAGTTCACCGAGCTTACCAGTGAGTACAAAAAAACTCAAAGCATGCTTGTCAAGGAAGTGGTTGGTATTACAGCTACTTACTGTCCGGTTCTTGAAGAACTTTCCATGATTTTGGCACATCTTGACGTTATTGTTAGTTTTTCACATGTCTCCGCCTACGCGCCCACACCCTATGTGCGCCCCAAGATGCATCCTAGACTCACGGGTAACACAATCCTTAAGGAGGCTCGTCATCCTTGCTTGGAAATGCAGACTGACATCACTTTTATTCCCAATGATGTGTCGCTCATTCGTGGAGAGTCTGAATTTCTGATTATCACAGGTCCCAATATGGGCGGTAAGTCTACGTACATTCGCCAGATTGGTGTTATTGCGTTGATGGCCCAGATCGGATGCTTTGTTCCCTGTGCTGAGGCAGAGTTAACGCTTTTTGATTCCATTCTCGCTAGAGTCGGTGCTGGTGATTCACAACTTAAGGGTGTTTCAACTTTCATGGCTGAAATGCTTGAGACAGCTACTATTCTTAAGAGTGCTACCAAAGAAAGTCTGATTGTTATTGACGAACTGGGCCGCGGAACTAGCACATACGATGGTTTTGGTCTTGCATGGGCCATTTCAGAGCACATTATCAACCAGATTGGGTGCTTTAGCATGTTTGCAACTCATTTCCACGAGCTCACTGGCTTGGCTGAAAAATACCCTACCAAGGTTTGTAACCTGCATGTTGTCGCGCACGTCGGTGAAATTGACAGCAAGATCGAGCTGGACCACTCACACGCTGCGGCCCCAGCACCAGTACAGGACATTACACTCCTCTACAAGGTGGAGCGCGGTGTCTGTAGTCAATCTTTTGGCATTCACGTTGCTGAAGTCGTCCAGTTCCCAGCCAAGGTAGTGCGTATGGCGAAGCGAAAAGCACTTGAGTTAGAAGATTTTTCAGAGCCTGCAGAAATTAGCAGCGATGATGCGGCTGACCGCAAAAAGCATGTGAAGCTCACAACCCAGGAAATTCATGAGGGCAGCGGGCTGCTTGACCAGGTTCTGAAGGAGTGGGCAGCTAAGGTCAAGAATGAAGGCGATTTTGAGTCACTCTCATCGGCCGATATTCTCAATAAGTTGAAGGGTGTAGTAGATTCTAGTTCTGCGAAGCTGGAACTTGAGTCTAATAAGTTCATCAAGTCATTAATGGCAGAGCTATAACATGATTGTAATATTTTTGTAATTTAAGTGTTTTTTTGTTTGTTTTTAAGACAACTACCCTTTCAATCAGTCATTCCCACAGCTAGTCACTTTTAAACCTGTTTTTTAATACAACCATCATCTTTTTAAACCACGTTTTATCCTATTTTTTTCGAGATATCAAAAAACAAACTTAATTAATGAATTAATCATGCCTGATTACACAAAGATTGATATTGAAAATGCTCTTTTGGATATTAAATTAGTCTGCAAAAAAGTACAGAATTCATTACGAAACATTGCAATGCATTGCAATGTCGGAACAACGGGAACACATCACTCAAAAACAATTGTAGCAAACAAAAACTATTTTCAGCATAAGAAAATTATTTAAAATCGTGGGATCTAGTTTGGTATTTTTTGGGGCAGCCACCGACGCATGAGAAATTGAGAATGCCAGCGACCTGAGTTGTTGAAAAATCAGGCGACCACAGACCGCTTGTAAACCATTACAGAACGACGTTTTTACACCAAAATCTGAAACTTAAGTCTATGAAATGCAGGCAAATCATTTATGAGAGGTATGATGGGGCTTAGACTGTGCAAATCCAGAAAATTTTCCGACTTGTGCTATCACCGGACATACAAGCCATCCAGCAACGCGATCGTTACAACATGAACGATACTGGGATAATGGAGAGTCTTGGATACAATAATCTTGTTTTTGAAAGCTCAAATCAACCTTATGACATTCAGAAGACCTCATACTTGCAAACTTAGACCAAAGTTTCGGAATGTATGTCGGCTACTGGTCAGGCTTTAACTTCACTGGTAATCTTCGAAGTTAAGGTAGTGCAACAACAATGGGTTCCTGAAAATCCTTATTATATTAAATTTTTAAATGATTAAAACTTTACCACAAGTGAAACCGGCAGTACAAGTGTAGATATTGCAATTGGGTGGCTCAGAGAGATCTTTATTTCTCAAACCCAGCTTGGTAAACCAAGGAAGAGACTTCTGATCATAAATGGTCATGGAAGCCATTTCACTGAGAAATTTATGTATAAATGTTATATTAACGATATACATCTCCTATTCCTATCATCTCGTGTTTCTCATGTTATTCAGCAGCTGGATTTGACAATATTTGGTCCCGTTAAGACCGCATATCGTCGCGAGCTTAAAAATCTTCATTCGTTGGACGATTCAGCCCCAACCAACAAGATAGCTTTTGTTTTAGCATACCACAAAACCATAATAACTGGGATTATAAAATAAAGCATCAGATCTGGCTGGAATTCAAGCGGATTGTGGCCAGTAAACATGGGAAAGCTATTGGCTAATCCAACGACAGTAGATAGAAATAAACAGCAAATACGACCTCAGACATTCCCAAAACAAAGTTCATTTCCTTCTTCCTGCCTTGAAAAAACCCCTGAATCATCTGCTGATGTGCGCCGTTCAGTTGCCTCGATCTTTGACACCACTAATATAGGGTCATTGACACGGCTTTTTTTCAACAAGTTTAGCAAAAGCCTTGACTTACAAAACGCGGTTATAACAGAACGAAAACTAAAGATAAGAAAGTTAAAACAGTCTATTGATGAAATGAAATCAAAAAAACGCACCAAAGTGGTCGTTGATTTGAATGATCAGTTTGTTAAAATCCATAACGTTTTTCAGACCCGAAAAACGTTCTATCGTGTTTTGGATCCTCCTGGAACATCAGAAAGTTTAAAAATAAATTCTTTTAAAGATTTTTGTAATGAATGGCAGCTTCTAAAGCCACAGGAGTAAAATAAATTTAAATAGTTGTTTTGTTGTTGTGTAATAATTGATTGAAGTTGGTTCTATTCTCATGGTTGAGATGCTCAAAAAAAGATCTGTCTTGGGCATGACCAGTTGAAAGGGTTGTTCTCTTAATTTCATCCCAATTAGGATGTTTCTTTTTCTGTCAATTAACGTTTTTGGAATAAAACCAACACGGCTTTACTGATTTTGAGAATCATCGAGATCTCTTTTACTTTTTTCAAAACCACTACAGTCAATTGTTTCAACTTCCACCAGACAAATTATGCCCAAAGCCAAAGTGTCTAAAAAGCCTGGCTCAATTATGAGTTACTTTGAGCCGGTTAAGTTGCCCCGCAAACTTGCAAAGCTTGAAAACCAGAGCTCATATACACATACTACGTCCACCACCACTACCTCAGGGAAAAAGACAAAGCCCAAACCGCAACCTAAGAACGAGAAACAATCACTACTTAACTGGACCCTGACAGGTACACTTTTAAAAACTCAGTACAAGTCTGATAAATTTGCAGGAGTACCAGCACGTCTGGCTGTGGCTGCGTTCGATTTGGATTCAACACTAGTAGATACTAAGTCGAGAACGCCATTTCCACGCGACGGGTCAGACTGGCGCTGGCTAAACAACAGAATAAAGCCAAGCTTGGTCAAACTTACCCAACACATGATAAAAGACCAAGAGCTTCAATTTAAGCAGGAGATTGATTTACTTCAGAAGCAAGGGGGCCTACAAGACCAAGTAAAAGAAACTTTTAATCAAGACCAGAAATGGGAAAGCCAAGTTTCGCCTGAGCACGAGTTGAATGAAGATCATAAAAGGGATCAAGACCAGATCCAGTTATCAGAGCAGTTTTCTACTTTTTTTTCTAATGCGGCGCAGGCCAATCTTCAATACATAGTAGTGATATTCTCAAATCAAGGAGGTGTTGTTACAAAGCCAGACGCTAAGCGGTATCGTTATCTTAAGGAACGTGTTGAACAGATTGCCTTTGATCTCGACATACCGTTTTGGTTCTATGCCGCCACAAAAGAACCTAAAGTGCTGCCCGCTGGTCAGGTATCATTTCGCAAACCGGCAACTGGTATGTGGTTACATTTCCAAGAAGATTTTAAGCAAAAAGGTTTTCAGGAACTCGACTTAGAGAATTCTTTTTTTGTTGGCGATGCGGCTGGAAGATCAAAAGATTTTTCAGACTCAGATTTGAAATTTGCAACCTCGTTGGGACTAAAATTTTATACTCCTGAAGAATTTTTTTAGGTCAAACTAATAACTCAGAATAAGATTACAATTAATTATACGTGACTTAAACAGAATAAAATACTACAGATACTACGAACTTAGAGCAATTGAATTAACTGGTGCTCGGTTTCAAGTCGAGCCCAAGAAGCTTTAATGTAACAAAAGCTCCCAAATATTAAGAAAACATCATGATATTTATACAATTATATTTTTTAACCAATGGCATAAATAACTTAAAGATCCTCAACAATAAGACCCTTCTCGGAAACGTAAATACCATCCAAGAACTTACGGATATCCTTGTTGCGAACTCTGGTGATCTGCTGGATATCAGCAGCAGACTGGGAAACAGCCTCAAGAGAGTTACCAGAAAGGATAAGCTCATCCTTCTGGGCAGTGGAGATCTCGACGGTAACACCCTCAGCGATCTTGACGTTGCGAACACGTCTCTCACCCAAGAAGTTTCTGATTTCAACGATCTTACCGTTGTCAATAACGTTGACGTTGATGGGGAAATGCGCGTAGACGTATCTCATCTTGTACTTGTAACCCTTGGTAACACCGGTAACCAAGTTAGCAATGAGAGACTTAACAGTTCTGAGAGCAGCAACGTGCTTTCTGTCACCGTGGTGAACAGTGATCTTGATGGCCCTGTCAGAAACCTTAGTGAAGGTAACATCAATGTGTCTAAGGTTCTTGGTGAGAGTACCTCTGGGACCGGTAACAGTGACGATACGGGCCTTGATGTCGACGGTGACGCCCTCGGGGATGTCAAGAATCTGGTCAGTTTGGATGTACTTCATTGTTGATACTAAGGCGGATAAGTCTTTCGAGTCGGCGGCTTCAAGAAAGGGAAGAAAAGAAAAGGACCAAAAACTTTTCAGCAACTGAAATGAAGAAAATTTTTGACGACGATGATAGTGTGTACTGAAAAAAAAAGTTAAGGACTGACAATTACTTATCCTCAGTCTTGGATTTACACACTACTATAATAGGAAATTGTGAGTCTTGTAATTAGATCAACATCAATGCTTAGATAATTAATTACTTGTGATTGTGTAATACTTTATAATCTGTTAGTCAAGGAATTTTAACCAATCATCGTCGACCTGAATCAATTGGACCTTTTTTCTTTCATTTTTCCCTTCCCTCCAATAGCTCAAATCCGAAAACAAAAAAAAAAAACTCTTTTAACTCATCACTCTTTGCATATCGCCGTCGTTGTCGACAGTATATTTATATATTCACCCCCATCAACAATGTACTCCCTGCGCGCCATTAGTCGTCTTGCCGCCCGCAAGCCCCTCAGCATTTCTACCACCACATCTATGGTAAGATGTCTCAACACGTCTCCCTTTAAAGATTACAAGCCTTCTTCTGGCTTTGTCAAGTTCAGCGAGGCCCTTGAATTAGATATCCGCAAGCGTCTTGATGCCTTGCCTGCTGCTGGCAAGGTCTTCCAGAACCCTGATGGCACTGCTCGCAACCCCGAAGAAAGTGAACTTCAAGAAGTTGCTGCCCTGTCGCTACTCGCCAACGAAAAGAGAATGACTGCTTTCGATGTTCTCAAGCTCAACGCCCAACAAATTGAGCTGTTCAGAGACAATCAAAACGACCTTAGAGAGTACCTTTCCAACGGTAAAAGAATTTTAGATAAGATCCCTGTGGAAGATCCTCACACCGGCGAAATCACCTGGAGCATTATCAGAGAACAAGAGAAAGAAGGCTGGGAAGGTATTATTTACTATGGTTTCATTCCAGCTCTTTTGATTGCTCTTGGTTTTGCTCTTTTCCTCGATAAGGAGGACATTAGTGACTGGGCTTTGGAGGAGTTGAGACTTCGTGCACAGGAGAAGTACAACGACAACAGAGAGGACTTTGCTAAAGAGAACAATGTCTCTCCAGAAGAAATCAAGAAGCGTGACGAACTCATTGTTGAGCGTATTCTTAGTGGAGAGTATGACCGCCTGGCCGGTCTTAAGAAGGCTGGTTCCGAGCTCCCTTCGTCATTGATTTAAACCTTTACTTTGTCTCCATATAAACTTCGCCTATGTAATTTCAAGATCTAAAGAATTTTTTTTTCATCTCACCATACAGCACAAATTAACTATTCACTTTTTTATTCTCATTAAATCTATTCGTCAGTTTTATGGATTGATTTTTATTATTATTATTTTGATTAGTTCTAGTTGTAATTTTATTTATTTATGATAAATTGTCCTACTTTTAAGCTTATTTGGATTACAAGTTGTATAAATATGAATTTTAGTAAACTTCCAAGACGTATCTACCAGACTCCTTCAACTCCTCAATTTCGCGAGAAGTGTCAATAGTGACACCACGTCTTTCAGCATCAACTGTAAGAATATCCTCAAGACAAGCAGTAATATCAGGGACAGGCCAAGTCGGGCCACAAAGATAGAATGAGCCGTTCTTGTCAACAAAAGCACTAACCAGGTCAGAAAGAGACTCCCTAATACGATCCTGAATGTAAATCTTTTGAGGTTGATCACGAGAAAAGGCAGCGCCAATATGTGTGACAATACCGGCATCCTTGTAGGCCTCCCAGAGTTCACCATACAAGTATTCCTCTTTCTGGTGACGAGAACCAAGGTACAGATAGATTTCGCCAATTTCTTGACCTTGAGCCTGCTGCCACATTTTCTCCTCAACAAAGGCCTTAAAAGGAGCAAGACCAGTACCAAGACCAGCCATAATAATTGGCTGAGTAGACAAGGGAGGAAGCTTCATAACAGAGGGTTTAACAGAAACAACAAGTTCAGCGCCAACAGGAAGATCAGACAAGTACTTGGAACACTGACCATAACGAGTGCGGCCCTTACTGTCAACCCAGTCAACAACAACAATAAGCAAGTGAACAGCGTTAGGATGAACTTTTTGAGAAGAAGCAATTGAGTATTCACGACGTTTGAGAGGGGCAATAATTTGGACAAGATCAGAAAGAGAAGGATGAGCAGACTTGAATTCTTGAAGAATGTCAGCAAAAGTATCAAAGTCAACATCAGCACGATGCTTGAGCTCTTCAGCGCCAGCAGCAGAAGCAAGCTTCTCAAGATGAGCTTTCTCCTTTTCATCAGCAGCGAAGGGAGCAAGAGACTCGTAGAATTTCTTAGGAGGCTTTCCAAAGATATCAAGGTTGTCACGGAAGGCCTGGTAAGCAGTACGAGTCTCATTGTAAGAAGGATCCTCACGAGCAGGGACGCAAACAGTAGCTTCAGGGTTAATACCGTACCACTTCAAAAACTCCTCAACGTCCTTTTTGTTGTTACGAGCATGAACACCCAAAGCCTCACCTATGGCATAGGTCAAGCCAGTACCAGTAATGTCAAGCTCAAAGTGGAAAATATGACGCTCGTAACCATCAGGAGTGACACGGCGGTTTTCTTGAACTTTAGCAATAAAGTTCTTGACGGGAAGATCAGGTCTGAGTGTCTGGGTAGCACCATATGCCTCCTTGAAAGTGAGCTTTTTGGCAGCCTCAACCCAAGAGTCAGAAGCCTCAGCACCAACCTCCTCCTGAGCAGCAACCTTGTCAGTAGGAGCAAAGCTGATAGTCTTGATGTTGCTGACAAGAGTGCCATCAATTTCAGCTTTAGTGGCATCAGTCTGAGCCCACTCCTTAGGAACCTCAACTTTGAAAAGAGCTGTTTCAGTAACCTTTTCGATAAGAATAGCGACGGTAGCAGCAACCAACTCAGTGTCAACACCATTTGCAATTACAATCTTGGTGGTAATCTGGTTGAGAGTGAGTTCAGGAGAGAAAGTCTTCCAAAAAGAAATCTGCTCAACCATGCTCTTTGTCTTGCCCAAAGTCTCAGAGTTTTCACCAATTGCTTCAATGTCATAGGTAAAAAGAGAAACCTGCTTAACAGCAGCAGATCTTTTGAACTTAGAATCAAGAGCTTTTTCCAAAACTTCTATATTAGGAGTACCACTAATAAGAACCTTTGCACCCTGCTTAGCGTTGGAAAGAACATCGTAGTTCTTGGTGATATCCAAGTTGTTGATGAAGACAAAGTCAGCATGTTCAACTGGGTAAGGAGCATTAATGCTAGCACGAGACACACGGAGCTGAGACTCAATGACACCACCCAAGACTTCGTTGTCATAGTAGGAAATGTGATTGACAGAGTTTTCACCATCAAGGGAAACAACATGAGCGAGCTTGCTGGGAGTATCAACAGTCTTAGAGTTATCAAGATCCCAGAAAATAACTTCCTTGACATCAGCTCTAGCAGGAACAGCAGGAGTGGGAATATCATAAATGTTGTAAATCTCTTCACGGGTCCAAACCTTAGATCTAGGATATTTTGCGTCGATGATAACAGGAAAAGCCTTGAATGAGAAGCCAAATTTCATGGTGTAGGCAGTGGCAACATCCAAGTACAGAGGAGATTGGTAGGAAGCATCTTCGATCTTGTTCTCGTCATCAACCTGTCCAAGAACAATAATGTTCTCAGTAGATTTTGGAAGAGTAGCAAAAAACTCGCTCTCAATAAAAGGGCTGTAGACTCTGACATTAATCGCACCAACAGCATGGCCAGATTGAGAAAGATGCTCAGCAACCTGACTTGCAGTGACAGCTTCAGAAGATCCAAAAGAAACAATGACGGTCTTAGGAGAAGCATGACCAGTGTACTCAAATGGCTTGTAAGAAGTGCCAAGAGCCTCGTTAACTTGCTTCAGGGTAGATAAAAGCTGGGCGCTAGGGTTAGAACCAGAAACAGGTTTGGGAGCAATGGCTTTATAAATTTCACCAATCTGAGCAACACTCAAAACATTGAGTGCCTTCGAACTCTCACGCAAACTCCTGATGCCATCATAAATGTGAATAGTAGGAGTAGAAGCTGAAAGAATAGTGGACAAAAGAGTCATATGTTGAGCCTCAGAAATGTTAGAAGAAGAAATCAGACCCAGACCAAGATCTCTGGAAATTTTCAAAGCAGATGTGTAGTCAGTAGCTAAAGAACCCGAAGAGTGATCAAGATCAAGGGAAGCAACGTTGAAAGCAAGAGGATGGGTACTAGAAGGCTTAACGGCATACTGCGCAAGAACAGGCTCCATAAGTCTCAGAGTAGCAGTAGAAGCCAGAACAGTTTGAGGAACAGGCAAACCAGTATCCTTAGAAAGATTGTTGTAAATGTAGCCTAACAGGATGGAAGCAGCACCAGTTCTACTTTCAAGCTGGTTCAAATTGGGAACAGCGCCCTGAGCATTGGCTTGATGAAAATGTTTCCATTTAGCGATTGCAGTGTCAAGGCCAAAAGACTCTGGAGAGTAAGAAAAGATAGAACCAGAAAGGGCATAAGCAACCTGCTCGACAAGAATCTGATGTGTAGCATAGGCTTCGCCAGCTAAAGAGGAGAGATCACCTGGAATGGTGAAAGGATGATCCTGAAGAAGGTCTTCGACAATTGGATTAGATTTAAGAGAAGTCATGTTTACTGAGCAGTATGATGACAGATATTAGTATAAATATTGAAAAAACAAAAAAAATGAAATTGTAAGAGAATGAATGATATTTATTTTATATTATTGATTCATTGAAAAACTTGAAGTTTGTTTTGCTTTTATCGAGGACGGTTTATTGGCTAAATTGTGGCTGAGAAGATGAAGCCACAAGGAGTGTAAATTGCGATTTGTCATGTGATATTTGTTAAACTGTTGTGGCCACAAATTGTGGCTTGGTTCTATCTTTATTGATATATTACAGTTTCTCTTGAAAAGTGTCAACTGAAATTTCTATGTTGTTTATTATGTAATATGTGGCTTCTAAACTAAAAAAACAAAAAATCATTGCTTTAGTACTTAGTTTATAAAAGTTATATCTTATTATTTAAATTATAAGTCACAAATGTGATCAAAGTAAATTATCATCACACATTGTGAGCCATGATAAATAAATTAAAAAGAAAAAAGTGTTTCACAAGTATCTAGTATTCTTCTTTTCACCTTCTTCTTCTTTTTTGTATATCACATTTATTGCTTTATAAAATGTCACAGGATAGTCAACAGTTGCGAGTAACGGCTATATGTGTGGCCAATATTTCCAAATACTCATTCAATCATGATGATATCCTTTCGCCTAAGGGGCTTGTATTTGATCCATTAAAAAATGATCAGTGGTCCCATATAGAAAAAAATCGTATGGTTATAAGACTTTACAGCAACTCTCAACAAAAAGGCTGCTTTCAAATTGCAGTTGGAGGCTTCAATAAAACCAATAAATGGAAATATGTATGTTTGTTTTTTCTTTTTGTTTTTTTGTTTTTTGGAGGGAGAAACCAATTGACTGATGATAATTACAGGAATATGTAGATGCGGAAAAGTTATATAAGGACTTTGCAGGAATTTGGACTCAAGAATCTCCTCCTATTCATGTTGTTGCTAAAAATCCTATCATTGGGGTGCTATATCTTGCCAAGTCTAATGGTACCCCGGTTGTGAGTAATTGTTCAATTAAAAATATCCATTTACAGGCCGTCTAACTTTTTATTAGACACACAGATTTCAGGTTAGGTTGAATACAACTTCAGAATATAAAAAGTTTATTGTTATGCTCAAAAAGCTGAATTGTCCTATGAAAATCTTAGATACCACTTTTGACATTGAGTCAACTAACAAATTAGCTGCATCTGAAATCCCAACAGTCAGTGAAGAAGCTGATGCATCAAATACCATTCACAACCCTCCTCAGTCATCGACTCAAGAAACTGAAAGAGAACCGCACATTATATGTATGTTTTTTTTTTTTTGTAACTGGAAATAACTCTGATAGTTAGAATGCATGCTAATCAATAAACATATAGCTACACCGTTGCCATTTCTAATACCAGAAAACAGGGAATTGGCAACCGTCAATGAGAAACCTTCAAATTCTTCAATAATAAGCAAACCTATACAATCAACATCTTCAAATGCTAGCCAGTCTTTAATTTTTTCAGACCCTTCAAGTTACTTCATTTCAAACAGTGGTGTGGCAAATAAAAATTCCAATCTTGAAGAAAACGTTACTAATACTGTTCGAGACCCAGTTGTCAGTAATGCGGCTCTTAACACAACTGAACAACCAAAAATAGATTTGATCGATAATTCAACATTATTTCTTCAGGAAACTATTGATTTCACAACTGAAGAACATGATGCATTACTTGAGGTTTTATCACAATCGGGTAATACGAGTCAATCTATTTCAAATATTGAATCCTCAGTTACACTTTCCGGTCCGTCGCAATTCTCTAAAACATCTGACGAGTTCATCGTATCGACACCTGTCCAATCGTCAAAAACTGCTTTTTCTGATTCTCAAAAAGCAAACGATATATTAAATACATCATGGTTGCGTGAGATTAATGTTTCTTCATCTCAACCCAGTACCAATCACGAAAGCAGCTTAACCAATGAATGTTCTCAAAACTCTCTTCAAGCTAATTCGCAAATTCCAACATCAACTCTCACACAGCCATCTATCTCTAGTAAAGCATTTGAAAATATGAATTCTTTACCTATAAAAAGTAAAGGGTATTTTTCAAGTTCATCTGAAAGACCGATAAAAAAGTTAAATTTTGGAAACGACTTGAGAAAACGAATTGTTCAAGTTTTACAGGAACCAAGCTTTTGGGATTTTGTGAGTATTATTGATTTTTTTTTTCTCACGACGACATAATAAAGTACAAATTTAGCTAATAAAAAATGATTCAAGGTTGATACACTTGAAGAAGAATGGGATGATCTTGTAAAAGGTCTTTAACTACTTTTTATGTTGATATGCTAGTATCGAGGAACAAACTAATATGAATATAAATAAATGATATAATATGATTTCTTGTAGAGGCTAAAAAGACTACCAAAAAACACCTATCAAACAATATCGTTTATCATAAGTAGGTTGTTAGAAGTAATTCAAGTATAAGGGATTTTAATCATATATAGGCTGGTACTTCTTAAGTACCTCTAACTTACTGAAATCATTTGTGAAATCTGTACCTCGCCATATCCTTAGTAAGTTGTTTCAGCTGTGAACAGGTCATTGTGCTTTTGCAAAGTATTTTCAAATCAGGTTTATTACTGAGAAAGGTCACCACTGCAAATGGTTTGTCTGATTAGAGCAGTTTGTCGAGGTTTTACTGTAATGTAAAGATTTTCTGTCTAAGTAGTAATAATAGACCTATTAAATCAATGAATCTTTATTTAAAAAAAAAATAAAAAAAAATTTAAGTACCATTCATAAATCAATGATAGAAATGAATGAATAAATGATGATGCCCATTAAAAATCAAGCTAGTCAAATCGATTTTTTTTTACAGCTATGTTGTCTATTTTAATATTTACAATAATTTTGAATAATTATACGTAGACTGTATATACCACCAGATAAAAAACAAGAAGAAATCAACGTTTACAAAAATAATACTCCGATACGGGGAATCGAACCCCGAACTGCCCGGTGAAAGCGGACCGTGCTAGCCGTTACACTATATCGGATAACTTTTTATTTTGTAGGAAATCAACCTTAGTTTGTTGTTTCTCCAGACATTAAGGGTTCTTTCTTACCTAATTGGGAATCTACCTTACCCTGACTTTCATCACCACTTGATATTTTATATTTAGTTATGTTGCTATAGTTTACTTTCCCTCTGATTGGTCACGCGTTGTTGAGACCTTATTTTGATCATATAGTTGAGTAGTTGATTTGTCTCATAGAGACAAATGTTTTTGAATTCCATGTCTTCTTTGTATATCTTTGTTATTATTATTTAATTATGTAACTATGTGATGTAAGGACAATAAACAGATTTTCTATCTATCTATCTAT
>QVTG01000225.1:0-36880 GCA_013305925.1 Geotrichum reessii | reverse complement strand
ATATTATTATTATTATTATTATTATTATTATTATTATTATTATTATTATATATTATTATTATTATTATTATTATTATTAATTATTATATATTATTATATTATTATTATTATTATTATTATTATTATTATTATTATTATTATTATTATTATTATTATTATTACGAATTACTATCATCTAACCTTTTCTTTAAACCTAAAGTTTCAACAAAAGGTTCAACAAAAAGTTTTTTCATGTAGATAAGTAAATAGATATAAATAGTATACAAAGAATCGTTTTGTAAACAACATTCATTGAAAATCTACCCCCTAAAAGATATCAGTTTAAGTATTTTTATGAGTAATTTTTGTATTATAGCTAAAATAAAATAAAACAAAAAAAAAAAAAAAAAAAAAAAATTCGAAGCTGGTGGTTGGATGAGACTGATGTGTTTAAATTTGCGTAATCATAATAGTCACTGTTATATGTATGTAAACTTTCGTTTATTTATTTATAATTTTAACTACGACTGATGTCAGCACAAACCATAGCCCATAGTCGCATTGGTTTGTTTGACAAAGCTTTTCGGGCATATTGATTTTATTTTAGCTGTTATGTCAATTAGAAAAAAGCCTTGTATTTTACTATAGTACATTACCATAGGTATTGAATATTAATCAAGTCAGTTATAAATCAAAAAGTCGATTTTAAATTCAAAAAAAAAAAAAAAAAAATGTAAAAAAAAAAAATCGTTTTTTTTTTTTTTTTTTTTTGATTTTTTTTTTTTTCTAAAACTCTTGTAAATCATGTTTTCTTTGTAGTCGTTGTGTTTATTTAATGATGAAAAAAGTGGATGGAATTGCACTCTTGTCTTGAGTTTAAAAACTATATGCGTATATACGTATATAGATTTTTAACAGAAAAACAATACATTTTGTAAAGTGTTCACTTTAAGACCATTCAAACTGATAAAAACCTTGACTATTTTTTTTCAAATTTCGGCTATGATCTAGAATAATAAAAAGAATTTGCACAATTATATCAAAATATACGTTTTCTATCTAATTTATACTTGCTGATGTTTAACAAAGACAAAAGGTGAACAAAAATTTCTGTTTGACCTTGATTGAGAAACAGATCAGGAATATCCAAAAACAAAAAAAAAAAAAAAATACTGTGTATTTATATATACGTATGTGTATATGTGGAAAGAAAAAAACGGTGGGTGAACCGGAGCTCTGTAATCCATATTTTCAACCAACTTTTTGATTGTTTTTTTTTTAAACAAAACTTTGTAACAAACACGCGTTTTTTTTTTTTTAAAAAAAAAAAATGAAGAGACTTTTTCTTATACTGCGCTGCAAGCATGATACTAAAAGTGGTCTACATCTATAACAACAACTACATGAAGTTTTCACAAAAGTATGAGATAAAAGAATAAAAAAAAAAAAAATCTGATCTGAACATTGTATGATTGAGTTAGAAAAGATCTCAAAACAAAGAGATTGACTGAATCAACTTACAAATTATCTCAATTAAGTCATGTTGAACCTTTTTATTTTTTGTTACAATAGTAAGTGAATGTGGCAAGGACAGTAGTATTAACCTACTATGAGTTTATAAATTAATAATTGGATTTATGTATGTTTGTCAAACATTGGAGAAGAAAAAAAATGCAATAGTTATTTCGTTTACCGTTTGATACTCATACTTTTACATGTTATATTGGATATTTACCATACATTTATATAACAACATTGTATCATAGAAAGCTTCAATGAGAAATAAAAGCCTATTGAAAACATGATAACAATAATCGACCTGACAGGATCCTATATTTGGCTAGTCATAGCAATCTAGTTTTAAAAAATCACAGATAACGATGTTTATTATTATTATTTTTTTTTTTTTTTTGTTTAAAGAAAAAATAACCTTTCATAAAAGTAATAATAGTAAACATATTTCAAAATTTACGTATAACTTAGCCTAAAAAAACAAATAAAAAAAACTTTAAATCTAGAGATTTTCCATGCACTGACCTGGTTGTAGACTTTGAAAATAAAAAAATAAAAATTTTTTACTGTGGAAAGTTCAATTTTTTTTTTTACTTTATATTTGTATTTTTGTAGCCGTGGAATTCTCCGCGTAGTTAACACATTGGCCATCATTTCTCCTCT
This sequence comes from Geotrichum reessii, assembly GCA_013305925.1. Taxonomy (NCBI): domain Eukaryota; kingdom Fungi; phylum Ascomycota; class Dipodascomycetes; order Dipodascales; family Dipodascaceae; genus Geotrichum; species Geotrichum reessii. The sequence continues at coordinate 34,726 of QVTG01000225.1, read as the reverse complement.
CAGTAATAACTGCATATTGAAAAAAAATCTTGAAAACATTTTTTATTTTTCTTTTTATTAGATTTTATATTTATTACGATTGATGATGGAAACTATTTTTTTTTCAGTCAAATATATATATATATATATATATATTATATTAGGAGAAGTTAGATCAGATTCTACATACTAGTTCAAAATAATTAAAGTACTCAATTGATACATACTAAATCACAATTAGTTATTCCTAAAAATAAAATACCGTTGAAGAAAAAAAAAAAAAAAAAAAAAAAAAAACTAGGCTCCGTTTGTGAAATACCCGACTATTTGAAATAACAAAAAGGTTTTAAGAAAATAAAATAAAAAGCATTGATAATTTGTTATGAAAATTATTTTTCCAGTCTGGTTACCAACTGATATATATAAACAAAAAATCATGGGTTTTTTTTTTTTTTTATTTTATTTTTGCCATGATTTATTTAAAAAGAGGGGAGGACAAGACAAAAAAATGTTCCTATCAATAAATGAAAATTTCCAATTTTTTTATTGTTTAAAGATATTTCAATGTATATAATCAATCAATGGTAGAGATCTCAATCCTTGAGATTGTATATACATACTACAAAACGTGTATTATTATTTGTTTTCTTATTTTCAATAGTTTACTGGAATAATTCTAGTAAACAAAGACTATTCCGAAATCAAAATTTACACTCATTTAATAAATAACTTGTGTATTTCTGTTTTGTTTGTTATTTTGGAGATTAAACGCAAAATAAACTTTGAACTCTAACAATATGCAATTTAGGCTGGGATTTTGTAAATAACTAAAATAGAGAACAATATATCAAACAAAATATAATATATTTATATATCAATATACACGTATAAAAAATTTTAAATTTTTATAGTTATGGTTACATATTTTTTTTTTGTGATTGTCTCATTCCTAAAATTTCTTACCCTGGTTTTTTTTTGATCGATACCCGTCAATCTTACCTTGTTAACAAAAATAAAAAACTCATCACTAAATTTATCAAAACCTGTGTCTGAAAAAAAAAACATCAGCACAATATTTTGTGTTGATTCTATACATGAATCTTTTTTTCTACTTTTACAATTTATAGGCTTGTAGCATAATATGTCCGCATAAGCGTTAATATCATTAATAATCATTAATTGAGTATACATAAATAGCCCAACTTTCTTTTGAAACGATTAGTAGAAAGCAGGTTGTTGTTTTTGTTGTTTTTTTTCCTAGTAATTCGGAAGAAAAAAAACTACCACTACAGAGCTTGACTTGCTGCTGCTGCTGCGGCTTTACGCATTTTATTTTCCATGGCCTTTTTACCACGTCGTATCCGTCGCAGACGACCTTGCATTAAATAATAGCTGCCTCTTCTTACAACGACTTCGATTAATTCGCGTGGATACCCATAGTCAGGTCGAGTTTCGTTCACAATTGTATCAATAATACGCTTGCGCTCTTGTTCCGTAGTATCACGAATCCATGTCTGTTCGCCTAACTGAAATCCTTCACGCCGCAGAATATTTAGGATACGTTGTTCCCGCACTCGTGCCTCGTCATGATTGTCACCTAGACCCATGCGTTTGTAAAGTTCAGGCAAAGCAATGCGGCTTTCGCTTTGCTTTCGCAGGCCTGCGGTAGGCTTGTCGTTGTCAAATTGGCTGTCATCGTCGTTGGGTGAAGCCCCCATGATATCAGAAAATTCATGTGTTATATCCAGGTTTTTGTTGTTGGAGAACATTGTGGCTTTAAATGTATTTTTGCAGGTTATATCAAGGGAAAGTGTATTGTCTAGAAGTAGCGAGTCAACTTCAAAATCTTTTGTGGTAACTTCGTTTAATGAATCCATGTTAATAATATCCATATTGATATCATGTTGCGCTATTTCATTTGCAACAAATATGTCTAAAGGCTCATCAAAGAACGGCTTAGAGTTGGAAAAAATATAATTACTGTCAGTCAGAGCCTGTGTAAGTGTTGACTCAAGTTGGGCGAGGTCGCTTTCGGAGTCATTAAAGATTGTTGTGCTAAAGTTGTTTGTTGACTGTGGAGTGTTAGGGCTGCTATGTGAAGATACTGATGATGCCGAAGCGCTAGTGTAAGAGTCATCTAAGTCATAGAATTTCGATGATGTGATGGGGGTTGGTGACATATGCATCATGACAGTGGAAGTAGATGGGTCGAAAGTATCAATAGAATAGTCTAATATCTCAGATGAAAATTCAATTGGGTCGTCGCTAGTAGGATCAATAGATAGGGCAACTATATCTTCCGTAACAACATTGGAATAAAGATCTTCTGTCAGGCTAGACAAGTATTCATTTGTTGACATAATGTATTGGTGGTATGAAAGAAATAAAATAAAATAAATTGAAAGCTTCAAGTAGAAATAGATGTAGAAAAAGCTGTAGTTATTATAATAATCAGTAAACTGGTTAAAAAGATAAATTCAACTTGTACTAATAGAAAACAAATTTTCAGTAGAGATGTGTTTGAAATTAAGAGAGAAAAATAAAAAAGAAAAAAAAAAAAAAAACTAAAAAAAAGGGGGTAAGAAAAGACGAGAAATTAAAAAGATTAAATATTCAAAAAAAAAAAAAAAAAAAAAGAAAACAATAATGATAATAATAATAATTGAGAAAATTTAAAAAGTTTGGGCAATTAAAATTGTTGACAATAGAGATATCTATACGTGAAAAAAAAAAAAAAAGTTGATTTTCTGTACATTCGTTTTATTGTCGAAGGGCCAGAAACCAGGGAAAAAAAAAAAAAACAGGCTGATAAGGAACAAAAAAAGAAAAAAGTAATTATGGTTAAAGTTTTATGCACCTTTTAGTCTCATATAAAAAAATATACATAGTTGTTGACAATTTTAGATACTGTATCTTTTAACTATACCTTTTTAGGACTTTTTTTTTCATATGCCAAGTTTACTAAAATGTTATGTAAATGAATCTAAAAAAGAAGAGATGATTTTAAAAAAATTTTGAAAAAAATTTTTAAAGAAATAAACAAATTTGATAGATGATTAAAATAAATGTCAAACTATCTGGAAAAAATTTTACATAATAAAAAATTGTATTTTTTTTTAATTTTCTTGGTTGAAAGATTGTAGATAAATCCAGTTGATTAATTGAGTGACTTTTAATGATACAAAAATCTCATAAATGTAAATATTTCAACTCAAAATTATGAAAATAAATCAAGAATGGAAAACAAATAGATAATAAAAACTTTCTATTTTATAATAGACATGGGTTTAACTGTTACTTCAAAGTGACTTGTCTTTACATTTATGCTCATTATCATGTACTTTAGTACACATGTTTTAGTTCTTTATTGCGAGACCTTTTTACATTTTTTTTTTTTCAAAAATAAAAAAGCTTTTGACGGGGATAAATTATAAAAAAAAAAAAAAAAAAAGCTAATACATTTTGTTCTCAACTATGTAAGAGAGGGGAGGTACTTACAGAGACAAATGTACCCAGTTTTTTTTTTTATCTTTTGAAATGTTTTTTATATTACATACAGGTGTGTGAAGATTAGTGAGTTATCATTGGTCAAAGATTCCCTCACCTATAATTTTAAGCTATTATTATTATTATTATTATTATTATTATTATTATTATTATTATTATTATTATTATTATTATTATTATTATTATTATATTATTATTATATTATTATTATTATTATTATTATTATATATTATTATTATTATTATTATTATTATTATTATTATTATATTATTATTATTATTATTATTATTATTATTATTATTATTATTATTATTATTATTATTATTATTATTATTATTATTATTATATTATTATTATTACTATCATTATCATTCTTATTATTATTACATCACCTATTGTTTTTATTGTTCCCAAATGTTTTTTTCATCAACTCAATTTTTAAATTATAACACCACGTTTTATTATGACTACCATTAGTCACAATATTTTATCACATACAAAAAATATTTGACAGTTATAACCCAATTTCAAGTATTTGTTACGACACCCTCACAAACCATGGCTTTTTTTAAATCATACAAGATACTTATTACTCAATGAATCTAAAAACAAAAACAAAAATAATTACATATAATTTTAATTTCGATATCTCTTGTGACCTATCGTTTGAATTTCGTGCCATTTTAATAAACAACATAAAAATTCTAGACATTGAGAAACTATTTCCATAGCTGCTAACAACATTAAGCAGTAATACTATCATAATACTATTATAATAATGACACTTTTTTGATATAATTCGTTGCTCAAAACTGTAACATCACAGTGCTAAGTAATACAAAACTTTAGCACTCCAAATTGAAACTAAGTAAATAGATTCATTTAAATTTATTTTATTTAAACCAGTAATCTTGATTTTACAAATCATAACTAGCTTACCCGGGTTGATAAATAAACTATAATAGTATATGAAACCTTAATTTCGTCATACCATGCTTAATTGCAAACATTAATGACAAGATCAGAAACCCAGGAAGCTAAATTTAAAATCTTTGGAAAAACTTATTAACAGCAATAATTTTTGCATGTATGTACCGAATTCATATAATCATATCATGATCAAAAATATATATTTGGTAATAAAATATTATTGAGTATGTCAGCTATGTTTGATAAGTAATATAAAATAATCATGGAACAATTACATCTAGTTTAAAAAAACTATAATTTATGTTTTTTATTCATTATTTATGACTATAGATGGAAAAAAAATACAACAAAAAAATTTTTTTTTCAAAAAATTAATTGACGTGCATATACCGTATATTCACGTACTCAATTTGTAGACGTATGATTGGTTGACTATAACAAAAAAATCATAATCCACATATACATGTGTACAGGCGTCAGCGTATATGGTTAGTTCTTTTTCTGTTGTGGCTATAATATGGCTATTGACATACTGGCAAGAGATAACGTGATAGAGAAAACACAAATTTATTGGCCAATTCTGTCATTTCCAAAAAAAATGAAAAATAACAATTTTTAAATGTCAAAAAAAACACATATTGCTGGAAGATAAAGTTGTTGTTTTCCCTCCAAATGTCCCAAAAGGCCCTGATATGAAATTTTTTAGTATTTTTTATATTTTTTTTTTTTTATTGAGTTTTTAGATTTTTGGGCTCTTTATTTTTTTTTTCTAGGAAATAGTTATTATTTTATGAACCACTAAGTACTACTTCGGGTTTTAAAATTAATAAAAAAAAATTTTCTCATCTATGTTTTAGACCTTGAATCAAAAAAAAAAAAAAGGTCAGAACCTCATATTTGGAATGGTAAAAACCCACAATGCATGGAATACATTAATTATAGCCCCAAACTAAAATAAAAATTAAACATAACAATAATAATCATTTTAAAGTTTTACGTTTAGTCTCTACTATTCCAGATTTTTACAGAAAACCTATTTTTCAAAGTTTCGATTTTGTTGACAAAAGCCAATTCTTTTGTAAACCAAGTAACTCATTCAGCGCTCAATTGGTATGAAAAGTAAAAGCTTTATGCCCTATACTCTACTTAATTCAACAAAAGTGTTTTCATTTTTATTTCACGTATCGAATATCTGCCATCAAGACGATGTATAAGTTGTTCAAATGGCTCAACTTTTGGGCACAAAAGTAGTACTTTAAATGCATACAAGATATCTTCTCGTACGCTTAAAAAAGAAACTTCGCTCAAAAAGATGTATTTTTATTATCATAATCGCCAACTATTTAGAGTCATAAGTCAAAAAAATTTTTATTGTTTATTTTTAACTACTGCCAATACGCTGCTGCATAGGTGTGTTTTTATCTCAATTTCATATCTAACTTTCAGTGTGGCTTATTACAACTACACTTTCACACACATGTATCTATTCTTGCACGTTTGAAAGCCAATTAACACTATGTTAAAACTAAACCAGAAAAATGAAAGCAACTACTACGTATATTGATACTTATTTAATGGAGATATCAGAAACAAAAAATGCTGGAGATTTAGATAAAAAAAACAAAAAGAATTACTTATCTAGTTAAAATTAATCAACAGGTTTTTTTTTATTATTTAAGCCAGTTACACAAAAAACAATTTGATTTCGGGAACAAGATTTCCATTCATTGAATTTTTTTGCTCTCATTTATTATCACACTTTCAAAATCATCAACACTTTTTAAAATTAAAAACTTAGAAAAATAGTACTATTTTGGATTTCTTATTGTTTTGTTTTGATTGGTTTTATCAAGAATTTTTGATGTAAGATAATAAACTTTCTTTACAAAAAAAAAGACACAAACATTTGAATTAACTATTCATTCGAGATCATTAATAAAAACTAAGCCATGAAATATTTTTTCATAATCAATTTATCAGAAAAATCGAAGCACACTGACAACGCTAATTTTGAAATCTTATAGAGACAAATAATTGAAAATTCAATGAACAGATTTTTTGTATAATTATTTCATCATTAATATTTACTTTTTTGAAGGGTCATATATAATCAACCAAGTCTTTTTTTCAGTAAAAAAAAAAAAAAAAGTAAGCTGATTATAATTTAAAAAATTTTTATTCGAAAAACAGATTTTCTATACACATATATTTATTACTTTAATGTTTTATAATCTATAAATTGTTTCTATTTCAAAAAATTTTAATTCCAAATTACTTCGAGCCGCTACTTTGGTTTCATTTTCCATGAATATAATTTATATCATAAGATAAAAGTTTCAAAACTAAACTAATTGTTTTATAATAGTAAAATCAGTTTCGTTATGGGTTTAACTAGAACTATTATTGCAACGGTATTCTAAAATCGGTTACACTATCAATTTGTTTTTACAAAATAACATCTGAAAAAGTATTAGTTTTCAGTTTCAATTTATTAATAAATAAATCAAGTTTCAATATCTTCAAATTTTTTTATTATTCAAATTAAATTTTTAGTTTTGTTAGTAAGTTTTAATGTGGCATTTGCATTTGAAAAAAAATATCTCTATTTATTTTTTTTATGTGCGATAAGTGGCTTTTAATGGTTGATATCTTTATCTTTTTAAATTTTATTGATTGCATAATCCACTTATATTCTTTAACGCTAATGATAAGTCATAATATTCAACAATAAAAAATTATACTGTATAACAAAAGTCAGATATTTGGGCAGTGGTTTTGCTTGTCTGTCTTAATGATGCAAAATCCTAACAAAAACGTTTGAATTATAACTGAATATGATAGTTTTTATTATTAAAATAATGATGTCTTTTTTCTAAAAAAAAAAACAATCAATTTATGCTTATTTTTTATTTCTCTATTTTTTCTTAGTTTCTGGTGATTGTGAAAATAGTCAGATTTCTTTTCTTATCAAAAATATATACGTAATTTTTTTTTTTAATAATGTCAAGCGATTTCTTATCGATAACAAAAAAAATCAGCAAAAAATGTCAAAACTTTCTTTTTTGTTATCAGTGCAACTTTCAAGTCTTTGAATGCTTGTCAAAATTTTATTTTCACTAGAAAATTGAAAACGATAACAAATTTACAAAAAAAAAAAAAATAATTATCAAAATTAAAATTAAAACTACATATCAATTAATCAAATTGATAATGCTGATTTTTTCAACTTACCAAGTTGATACAAAATATAAGAACAAAAATTGTTTAATCACTTTTTTTGTTAATCTCCATTTACTTGTGAAACATTCAAAAAAAAGATATATTTATATTCATAATTTTGAGGTATCAGCTTTATATTATTTATTTAACAATTGCTATCTCTAGCCACATAATTAAAATAATATATTTTGATATCATTATCACTTAGCTAATTTTTGAGCGACTAAGTCAAGTTTTACCCCCATGAATTAGAGTATACATTTCAATATGTTTATTAGCTTTATAGCTTAGTTATTGCTGACAATGAACTGTAAAAAAACGTAAAGTAATTACAGCTAGAGTTGGACCTTCTGGTGTTGGTCAGCCGTAAACAAGTTCACTTTGACAATTTTAATAACTCAAAGTCACCACGAATTACGTGCGCAAAACTAGTTAGATTATCACTGCAGTATGATAACTCTAGTGAAAGGGCAAGAAAAATCTTGGTAGATTATGCTCTTTCAGCCTGACAGTGAAAAGATGTGAAATATACATGTACATACTTTTTTAGAATATGGCAAATCCGTATTTTTTTTAACATCACACAGATACATTAATCAATTTATGACAAGAATATTCAAAAAACAAGGTTAAAACTTTTTATTTATATGCAATGTTAAGACTAGTATTGTCAAGGTTTTAGTAATTTTGGTATTAAAAGGCGTTGAATTTCCGATGAAATAATCTATGTGCTAAAGTAAAACTGTCATATTCTTTTTGGATACTATGAGCACTTTTCTTACGATTTAGTTTTTGATCATAAAAACGATTGTTCAAACATTCAAACGAAAAAAAAAAAAAAAAAAAAAATTATGTAAGTAGGTTTTTTTATTAATTTTCTTTAAGAAAAAAAAATTGATTTAATTTAAATTTTTTGTTTTTTTTATTATTAAAAAATTGGTTAACATCTTTACACAATTACATCATCACAAACAAATAGAGATTCAAATAAGGGATGAAATATTCAAAACCATAAACCACCGTTTTTTTTTTTTTTTTTTTTTTCTGTACAACCATAAAATTCCTGAACATAACCAAAGCACAAATTCATCTAATCTACTAATAGACTCAGCGCTTGAATATTCAATCCTTATCAATGAAAAAATATAAAATAATACTATTACCTGACTCATCAAGAGATAACTTTTTAAAATAAGGGTACAAAACAAAGTCGTGTTTGAATTTTTTTTTTTCAACAAAAAAAAAAAAAAAAAATTTTTTTTTGTTTAAACATTTTGTCTTAACCGAAAACTTCAACTACTTGAAAACATACTAGTACGTGTTACCTCAAAAGACAATCTATTTATGAACTTTATTATTATTCTTATTATTATTATTATTATCATTATCAATTATTATTATTATTATTATTAATATATTATTATTATTATTATATTTTTTTTTTTTTAAAAAAAAAAATTACGTATAATAATTATAATAATAACAATAATATATTATTATTATTAATTATTATTAATTATATTATATATTTTATTATTATTATTATTATTATCTGATGGTCAGCTTAACAGCATGGCCTGTCAAAGTTTCACCGCCTGCCCTCTTACTTGAACTAGAAGTTTTTTTTTTTTTTTTTTTTTTTTTTTCCATTTTATCATAATATTTCTGTCATACGTATAAATATTTAATGATCAACACCCAAAATAACTTTTAAAATTTAAGACTCCACAGGTTCCAACTTGAATTAAACGCAAGGCCATTTGAAAAAAAAAAAAAAATCTTTTCAAGCCTTAATTTCCATATCTCATGCTATAAATAAATAGGGATTTTATTGGAAAACTTGAATTATTTACAAGAACCACTTCCTACAAGTTCTAAAACTTTGCACAAGTTTCAGGCAGGCATGATAAGAATGCATTACTTAAAAAAAATATACATACAAGCACATGAAGAATTAAATAGATTTTTAAAAAAAACAAAATAACAGAAATAAGAACAAACCGATTAGGCAATCAACCAGTATATGGTTGATAATATACGGAAAAAAAAATCATACACATATTATCACAAAAAACTAGAGATCGATTAAACTTTGAGTAGGCTGGTGGGACTTCTGTTCATGTTGCTGTTGATGGGCCTGCTGCTGAACGTTACCAAAGCCATAGCCAGTTGGCGCTGCCTGGACATAGTTGCTATATCCAGCATTGGTAGCCGGAATTTTGGGCGACGTGGGAGTAATAAATGGATTGTGACTATTGGTGTTCTGGAAGGTGTTATTAGTGGAGATTGGAATGCTAGCGTCAACGTTGCCATTATAGTTATAATTACCAATAGTAATCGAATTAAATGCAGAGTTGGCGTAATCAGCATTACTAGTAGAGGTACCAAAAAGATCTTTACCAGTGGTAGTGATTGCCTGCTTTGGCGGGAGCGGAGGATTAAACAGCGCCTGTGAGGAAGGTACAGGACTAGCAAATGGCGATTGAGAACCAGCAAAAGCCGGCGTTGAACTTTGAGAAAAAGGATGTGAAGTAGTAGGACGATCAAAAAGCGAGCTAGACTGCGATATAGGACCGGCTGCCGTCGTTGGAGACTGCGCGAAAAAATTATTCGTTTGTGCGGTTGGAGGGTGGTCAAAAAGAGAATTAAGATTGTTGGTAAAGGCCGAAGGTTGGGTAGAAACAGAAGGAGTAGAGTAAAACGAAGTGGTTGGAGTTGAATTAGTGGCATTTGAAAAACAAGGCTGAGAAATAGGAGTTGTAGTGGTAGAAGTAAGCAGGTTGTTGGAATTCGTTGTTACTGGTACATGCTCATCAAACAAGTTTTGCTGGCGAGTTGGACTGTCGAGGGTTCTTGTAAATGGCAAGCTAGACGTGGGAGGCGGGGAAGTAGTGGTGATTTGATTAAATGGGTTGTTGGACCCAGTAAAGTGAGATTGAACAGGGGCATTGCCAAACAAGGGCGATTGAGGCTGTTGACTATAGACAAGCTGGCTGGGACTTCCAAACTGTTGTTGGTGAGGTTGACTTGAAACAACGTTACCCGTAGAATGAGTTTTCTGGCCGTTCTCAGTTGAGTGACCTGATGTCAATATGGTTTGCTGTTGGTAATGTTCTTGCTCCTGTGGCCAACCAAACAAATCTACCTGGTTTGAAGCAAACACCGGCTGTTGCGGGCTAATGTGGTTATTATTGGGTGTCCCAAAAAGGTCTACACTAGCATTGGCACTGTGCTTGCTATCCTCTTGTTTGCTCAATTGAATAGCTTTTTTCAAATCATCGTCGTCGTTAGAAAGTTGCTTGCGGCGCTCCTCCTCTTCCAACGCGCTCTGCATGCTAACCTCTAGCGCAAGCTGAAGTTCGGCATCGTTCTCATCGCTACGTGCGGCCGACTGTCGGGATGGTCGGGCACGATTGGATTCTGCCTGCACACTCGAAGAGCGGCGCTTTTCTTGAGTCTCCAAGCGTAACTGCTTGAGCTGAGTCTCATTAGACACAAGTTCCACCAGCTCTTTGGATTTTTCCCGTACGTACTTGCCATGGTCACGGCCATCATCGTCCACGTACTCAAATTGATTCAAGGTGCGGATAAGATGGATATTATCCTTTATCCAAAGCACAGCACCATCAGAGCCATTGCGCAAGAGATAGTCCAGGACAGTAAGTGACTTGCATACTGCGTTAGATACACATCAAATGACAACAAGAACAGATAACATACTTTTAATACGTGCCGCCAGTTTTTGCCTTTGTCCCCCAGGCGCTGGCTAAGCATATGTAAGAGCTCGTTCAATTCGTCGCGCTTGTTACTGAGCATGGCAAGTTCCTCCAGCTCGGGCACGGAGGGCCCAGATGGTTCATTGCGGGTGGCTAGGGAAAAAAAAAAAAGTCAGCATTTGTATAGAGTTTGAGGGGGAGCTGGCAGCTACAACATACCATTGCGCACCTTGACTTGGGTCGGAGTGTATCCATTAGCCTTGTTCTTGAGCGTGCGAACAAATGACTTTGACATGGTGTTTGCGTGTTTTTGTTGAAAGTTTGATTTTTTTGTGTATACACTTTTATTTGAAAATATCAAGACAGATTGAGATTCTAACAGTTTAGAGTAATAAAATAAAAAGAAAAAAGGATGAGAAAAAATGAAATTAGAAATTTGATAAAAAAAAAAAAAAGCAGCGCAAATTACGCAGTTATATTCCCAAATTGGCAGTGACTGTCAAGCGACCAAGGTGACAATGAAGATAATAACTATGAAAGCACTTCTAAAACGTATACTTCTTCAATTAGCAAGATAGTATCCAAGCAGCAATAGCATCGTCCATCTCATTTGTACTTGCTGTGCCATCAATATCGCGCGTTTCCACTCCAGAATCAATCACAGCCTTGACTGCCGCCTCTATGGACCCTGCTGCTGTACTCTTGTTCAAACTGTACCGCAGCATCATTTCCGAACTGAGAACAGTTGCAACAGGATTAACTACATTGCAAGGTAGGTCCGGTGCAGAACCGTGACAGGGCTCGTATAACCCTGGACAGGAATTTGACTAACTAGGGACTACCGACAAAGACGCGGATGGTAGAAGACCTAATGAGCCTGTTATGACGGCTGCTTCGTCAGACAAAATATCGCCGAATGTATTGTCACACAACAGCACCCCATGTAAAGACGTTGGATTATTGATCATGATCATGGCCGCGCTATCTGCGAGCTGATGTACAAGCCTAACATCAGGAAACTCGGTCTCAAATACTTCAGTTACAACACGGCGCCTGTATATTGTCCTTGTCTAGAGAAAACACAACGGAGTTATCTGGATACTGCGTACGTGCAAGAAAGGCAGTCATGCAACTTATGCGCTGAATCTCAGACTTAGAGTACACCCATGAGTCTGATGCAAACTCATCGGTCTCAACTTTGGAGCCAAAATAAGCTCCACCGTAATTTTCGCGCAAAACGATAAAGTCTGTACCGCGAACAACACGTTCTTTAATTACAGAAAACTCGACAAGACGGTCTGACAGAAAGCGACAGGGCCGAATATTTGCCCAACAGTTAAATTTCTTGCGAAGTTGAAGCACCCCATCTTTGAGACGCACCTTACCGGCGCCCCATTTGGGACCGCCAACAGAGTTAAAAAGAACGGAATCTGAATTTTCAGCTTTGGCAAGAACAGCACCAGTGATTGTTGTGCCGTGTACGTCTATGGAACTTCCGCCACAGAGGTTATATTCGTAAACTAGTTTAGTACCAAAGCTTTTTGTGATAGCGTCAAGAACCTTGATAGCCTCAGCAATGATTTTAGGACCTACATGATCACCCGGAAGGATGAGAATTTTGTGCTCATGCATGTTACGTGATCAGTAAAATGATTGGATGCTGTATTAAAAAAATAAAAGCTTTATCAATAACAGCGTGGATAAAAATAAGCAGCACAAAAGATAAGTGCAAAGCAAAATATTGATCAACACACACCAGACTAAAAATATTTTATACTGGCAGGGCCTTGTGAGTAAGAAGAAACGATTGGGCCGATATCGCGGTTTGAGTGAGGGATAAAAATTGGATAACTTTGCACTGCATAGTAAATAAGTACATGCAGATATTGTGAAAATGATGGCACTGTTTTAGATACCTTATCATCGAGTTTTGAAAAAAAAAAAGTCAATGTAATAGATTTGAAATTTGTTAACTGTAAGGCTTATTTTGTTTTTTTTTGTTTTGAGGTTGGTGGGGGTATTTTAACCCCACAAATTTCTATCACATTAACCTTGCACGGCTGAACCCATCAACCTTCCTCCAAACTACATGATTAGACATTACTTAAAACAGTTGAACTTCCCATAGCCGAGAACAGTCAATTCTAACTCATCAGCTCTGATTTTATTTGCTAACTAACACTAAAATATACTTTAATTATTTTTTTTAACGGTAAAGTTGCTATTGTTACCGGTGGTGCTTCTGGCTTTGGTCTCGGCATCGTCGACAAGTTTGTGGCGTCTGGTGCCAAAGTTGGCATCACTGATATTTCCCAGTAGAACGGTAGAGCCATTATTTCTCATTTTAATAATAATTTACATTTTGTTAAAGCTGACGTTACTAATTTAACTGCCTTGAAAAAAGTGCTTGATATTACTCTTGATAAGTTTGGCTCTCTTGATATTGTTGTCAACAATGCTGGCACAACATACCGCAACAAGCCGTCGCTTGAGGTAACTGAGGCAGAATTTGATCATGTCTTTGACACCAATCTCAAAAGCGTATTTATTCTGTAAATATCATTGTGCCATATTTTATTGAGTGGGGTAAGGGCGGTATTTTCATTCAAATATCGTCCACGGCTGCCCTGCGTCCACGCCCGGGCTTGACATGGTACAATGCTACCAAGGGAGCGGTTCCAACAGCATCAAAAACTCTAGCCATTGAGTATGGCAAGTAGAACATTCGTTTCAACTGCATTTGTCCTGTTGCTGGTGATACTCCGTTGCTTAGACACTTTATGGGCGAGGACACGGCAAAGCGTCGCCAAATCTTTCTTGAAAGTATCCCGCTTGGTCGGTTTTCCAAGCCTCAAGATATTGCCAACAGCATTGAATTTCTAGCTAGTGACGATGCTGAGTTTCTTAGTGATCTGAGTCTTGAAGTAGACGGCGGTAGATGCATCTAAAGATACAACAAGATTAAAAACAAATTATAAACATTTTATTTAGTGAAACAATTTTATATATAATTATGCGGATTTTCTTTAGAACCACAGATAGTACTAATGTAGCAAAACAGGAATAAATCTTTTTGCATAGATTTTATTTCAAGAAAATTTTGTATACCTCATTTTCAGTTTCATCGTGATGAGGGTAGCCCAAGTCATGCAAAAACTTTTGGAACTCGGCCTCTTGTGTAGGTGGCACCTGAATTCCAGCCAAAACCTTGCCTATATCAGAGCCATGGTTACGGTAATGAAATAGCGTGATCAACCACTTGCCTTGAACACCCTGCAAAAACTTAAACAGCGCACCGGGACGCTCGGGAAATTCAAAGCGAATAAGTCTTTCGTTCTCAATAGAAGGCTTACCACCCACTAAGTATCTTGCGTGCGTTTTTGCAAACTCGTTGTCGCTGATATCAGTGCACTTGCAACCCTGCTTGGCAAATGACTCGATAACCGCGGGAATCTCAGTGGCACGGTCATTAAGCGAAAATGAAATATAAATATTAGCAACTTCAGAGTTCTTCTGAAATCTATATGAAAATTCAGTAATGGCACGCGGGTTGAGAAGATTAATGACGGCCTCAAATGAGCCAATCTTTTCTGGAATGGTCAACACAAAAAAGCCTTCGGATCCCTCACCAAGAGTAGATCTCTCGGAAACGAACCTCAGACGGTCAAAGTTCATATTAGCACCAGAAAGGATACACACATAAGCATTTTCGGAATGGTCGACATCTGAATGTGTAGTAATGTACTTCTTGGCACCAGCCAGTGACAGAGCACCGGAAGGTTCAACAATAGAACGAGTATCGTTAAACACGTCTTTGATGGCAGCACACAGCTCGTCAGTAGACACAAGAACAACCTCGTCGACAACTTCTTTGCATACGCGAAACGTTTCTTCGCCCACGATTTTGACAGCAGTGCCGTCAGCAAACATGCCAACTTCGGAAAGAGTAAGGCGTTCGCCCTTAGCCAGCGATTTCTTCATGGCATCGGCGTCGTAAGTCTCAACACCAATAACCTTTACATGGGGTGCGATACGCTTAACGTAAGCGCCGATACCGGCGATGAGGCCACCGCCACCAACAGCAACAAAGATGGCCTTCAATTCGTGGATATTCCATTGGCTGAGAATTTCCTTTGCAATAGTTCCCTGACCAGCAATAACATACGGATCATCGAATGGTGGAATGTTGGTGAGGCCATGTTGTTCGCACAGGCGTGCGCATTCGGCCTTGGCGGAATCAAAATCGTCTCCAAAGAGTACAACCTTGGACCCGAGGCGTGAAACATTCTGGTATTTAATAGATGGTGTTGGTACAGGCATAACAATAGTAGCAGGAATGTTGAGATGTTGAGCTGAGTATGCGACGCCCTGAGCGTGATTGCCGGCGGAGCAGGCAATCACGCCCTTCCAACGATCCTCCTTTGGCAGTTGGGAAATCATGTTGTAGGCACCTCTAAGTTTAAAGCTGAAAACAGGCTGCAGGTCTTCGCGTTTCAAAAGAATGTTAGAGTTAAGTTTCTGTGAGATGTTGATGGCGGGTGTGAGTGGTGTTTCCTTGCAAACATCGTAAACGCGAGACGTTAGAATCAAGCGGAGGTAGTCCGGGGTTCCGTCAGGGAGTAGAAACGACGGGTCAATAGTAGAATACTTAGACTTGGAAGGTGTGGTAGAACTGGTAGTATTTTCGGATGAACCCGAAATAGAGGCCTGGGAGTTGACGGTCATTGTGACTGTGATTAGAATGATGATGATAGCGATGAAGAAGGAACCGAAGAAGTTGAAAAGTTAAAAGGTTCAATGATCAAGATATTTGCTGTCGGTCACGGTGGGAGATTGACTCATAAAAGATTTTTCAGGGCTAGGGTTATACCCACAGTTTCTACTTTTCTGTGCGGCTGACAATTTAATATTAAAATCCAACCAATGGAAAGCCATAAATTAGTATTGTATGAAGAATGTGTAATATAACATAAGCAATGCCTGATTAGAGCTTTTGACAGTTGGTGCCTGCAGCTAGTGATATCAGTACTTATGGCAGTGTACATATCACTGTTGTGGAAAGTACCGTGTAGGTCTAGAGTTGTTGCTACAGTGACAGCAGTATAAATATTTAAAATGGAAAAGGCGGTCAAGTTCAGAAGCACTGAGTTGGTTGGAAGCTTCCTACATGCATTTAAGCAGATAACTACAATGTATTTTTGGACAATTATGAGCTACCAAATGATACCGTACGTATATTTTTTCACTTTTACTTGGAATTTCAAGGAAAACTAAAGATTATTTTTTTTTTTTGAAAAATAAATTTCTGGTTTAGTAAACCAATTACTTTATGAAGTAATTTAGGCCGCACGTGTTTTTTTTTTTTAATTTCATGACAGCCGAAGATTACGTAGCTTTATGATAAGCCGCTCAAAATTAGAATCCAAAAAAACCTTTTACAAGCTTAGATTAAAATCCACAAGCTTCTTCTATTTCTCTGGCAGCACTGAGTAAATAGAAAAAAAAAGACCCATATGAATATATAATTAGATGGTTAATAAATACTTAAAAAAGTTAAACTATACTGTTTATTTTCTGTTATCATGCGTACGCCTCTGATGAAATTAAATCTCACAAGTTTTAATACTGAGAATAAGAATTGGGACTTTGTGGCGAAGTGATTGAAGAACTGACAAGATCGGCCAAGGTAGCGGGTTCGAGTCTCCGCCGATGCAATTCTTTGCAACACAAACTGTTGTTCTGGTGGAATCACATGACCCACTGCTAGGCTAGAGCCCGCCCCAGTTCAGGGAAGTCTGCGCAAGTAATCGACAGTCTGGGTTGGGGTTTACTGTCCTAGTACTGACGGATATAAGAATGCCGCGCATTAGATGCATTGCAAGGTTTTTCTAACCGCTTGAGACCAGTTTACCGGGCCTCCTCAGCGCCGAAACGAGAAGGCCTTGCGGCTCATGAGAGAATTCTGGCCTTCCCGAATTTCCGTGCGTTACAAATTGCCCCAGACTCATAATATCCTGGTGTTTTTTTTAATATCTTATTACGGTAGACACCTAAATAAACAATATAATAATAATGATGATAATACTACTGATAATTTTTTCAGAACATAATCAAGATGCAAGTTGTTACGTAAAAATCAAAAATTACTGTGAAACTTACATAATAACCTTACAAATTGCTTAACTTAGGCTCACAAAACAACTCTGATTTTTTTATTGAGTAACTATGCACGCAGATCTTATCTAGTTAAAACCTTAAACAAGAGTGTATGTGTCATTACTGGATATTTAAAAAATAAAAATTCAAACAAAAAAGAAAAAGTAGGATATCGTACATCCCATCACAAACTATGCTTTATC
Source organism: Geotrichum reessii (assembly GCA_013305925.1). NCBI lineage: Eukaryota > Fungi > Ascomycota > Dipodascomycetes > Dipodascales > Dipodascaceae > Geotrichum > Geotrichum reessii. The sequence continues at coordinate 17,016 of QVTG01000225.1, read as the reverse complement.
TTTTATCACTACGGTAGATATACTGATAAAGATAAGAAATTAAACTATACAAGTTTTTTTTTCCCCCTCAAAAAAAAGTAACAACAATTATAACAATTACAACAACAAAAATAATTAACAACACTATTAAAGCGCTTATTTTTTGCTTTCAATTCCAACAGCATCTACTCTTCAAGACAGAAGTATTAACAACGCGAAAAAGTAAAATAAAGATTTCTGGACCAAGTCAACAATGACAATTGGAAAAAAAAAAAAATCTTTTTTAATTTAATTAACCAGACCAAAAACGCAACTGGTCTAGAACTTACAGATTCAGTTTTGTAAAAATGTAATTGAAAAATTCAACTTGTGCGTGCGGAACAGTCAAGTCCTTGGTTATAAGTTTAAGCACTAAAGCAAAACCCTCGTCTGTTTCCCATACAAGAGACAAGCAAAAACTTTTGGCATACAGGCTGGCTACACAAAACATCAAAATCCATAAATAACTGCTACTTTACTTCAGAAAGCTTGCTCTTATATTTTTCATATATATCGCTTTCTTGCCGTTCTTATTATTTTTCACCTCTTTCTTTCTTTTATTTGTTTTTTTTCTTCCCTTCCACTAGCATAGGGGTTTCAATAGATTTGACATTATGAAAGTTACCAAAGACTCTTCTAAAAATTATACAGAAACCAAAAAGAGATTCACTAAATCGCGACTAGGTACGTCTAGTTATATTTTTTTTTTCTTGTCCTTTACTCATAACTAATACATTTCCTTTCTTACAGGATGTATAACTTGCAAAAAACGTCGACTTAAGTGCGATGAAACCAAGCCTACATGCAAACTCTGTGCTAAACGAAATGTTGAATGTGAGGGCTATGCAAAAAACTTCAAGTGGCGTTTTTTTGAAGAAGGCGCGCTTGTAAATAAAGACACAAAAATCACAAAAAAGCAGTTAGAATTGCAGAATAAGAGTCTTCAGACAATTATTAATATTTCCGACCGGCCAACTGCACCATCAAATTTAAACGATCTTATCCAGGCTGCTCTGGACTCAACTAATCTTCAGGCTCAGCCTCCGCCGATTCAACAGCCAGAACAACAACAACAAAAACAAAAACAGCATCATCAAAATCAACAGTCACAACCACCCATCAATGTTATTCAAAAGCCCCCTTTAGTTAGTACTACAAAAGTTTCATTACAGTCTACAATTGCTACACCCACGTCGACTCAGACACAGCATAAGCAGTCGAGTCTAGTCACCTCATCTGTGGCAGTGTCACCGAGACCTGTTCGGCCTCCAAGTTCTCCATCACCAGGAAGTCGCGGCGCTACTCCACCTTTTTCTGACTCACTTTCTGTCACCAGTATACGGCTCAAGTCGCCATCTTTATCACCTAATTTTGCATATCTTGCCAATCCGGCTATGGCTGAATGGGAAAATTTTGGTTTTTTAACTCGGCTTGATGCGCGGAATTTATCACGATCTAACAGTATTGCCGTAGAAGACGATGACCAAGACGACCAAAACTCTGTGTACAGTGTTGGAACAAATAATTCTGATCATATCATAACCAATAATTTTGCATCTTCACCGCATGCCATACATGACTTCTTGCAACAAATCAAATCCAACAACAATATACATTTCCACAACCCTGTAGACTCACATGACGAAATCTATCGTCTTTTTGATCGCTACACTTGTGGAATTCTCTCTATTAAAAATGGCCCAAATGAAAATCCCTGGCGATCTATTGTATGGCCGCTCGCACTTGAGCACGGTGCTCTCTACAATGCTATTGCAGCCATGACAAAATTTCACAATGCTAAAAACAATAAAAAATGCCGACAGGTTGCAATGGAATATATGAAGGAAAGTTTTAATTTGCTTGCGATTGGGCTAAGTAACAAGTCTATACCTCTAGACATTGCCTTGGCAACTACATTGGCGCTCGCATTAGCAGAGGCTTGGGATCGTCATATTTCAACTGGTGTTGCCCATATTCGCGGCGCATCTACAATGCTTAAGCGACTGATCCCAAAATATCAGGGTACACGTCTTCCACAAATGCTCCAGTTTTTATTTAACTCATGGCTGTATCTAGATGTAGTTTCTCGTCTTACATCTGATTCTGTTGAAGAAAAGTCACTAGTTGAAATGAGTGATTCAGAAGAAGAAGACAGTTTGACAGAAGAAAAAAAAAACAAGCATTCTGTTCAGCCTTCTGGCACAAACAAACCCAAAACTCCCAATTCTACACTTGAGGGTATTGTTGAGCTTGCTTCTCTTTTTGAAGTACCCGACGACTCATCACCAAACAGTAATTGTTCTGACCGTTCTCGAGTTTCTTCAAGCCGGCATCGATCTCTTTCTAATGCTAGTTCACAACGAGAACTTAAAGAATTTTTATTTTTGGGTCAAGGTGAAGAAATTGACCCACTCATGGGTTGTGGTCAGACACTTTTTCCGCTGATTGGGCGAGTAGCAACACTTGTGCACAAAATTCGACGGGTGCCTCGCAACACATTAAGCATTGTAAGTGAAGCTGTTGAGCTCAAACAACAGCTCGAGTTGTGGAATCCAAGACTCTCTCCACGTCTCACGCATGTTGAAGATCCAATGTTGGACTTGAACTCTTGCATTTCTACAGCCGAAGCGTATCGCTACGCCGCGCTTTTGCATCTGCATCAGGCTGTTCCCGAAGTTCCATCACTAACTAGTCATGAGCTGGCTGAAAAAGTCATGATGCTTCTTGCGTCTATCCCTATTTCCTCACCTACATGCGTGATTCATATTTTCCCGTTACTTGTGGCCGGATGTGAGGCCTTACCAGGCGAAGAACGTGAATGGGTTATGAATCGTTGGGTTTTGTTTGAAAAACGTATGCATACGGGTAACATCAACTGCACAATTGAAGTTGTCAAAGAAGTTTGGCTCCGAAAAGATGTTTTGCTTCGTCAGCAGGCTGCAGCTCATCTACACAATGGCATTAGTGAAAGCGAAAGCGATCTCAGTGTGTCTAAAGCAGGGGGTTCTGGTCCTGTTTCTGTGACAGTTAATACAGCCATGGGTATTGGCGACAACTCCAAGATGCGGCGGAATTCTACAAATATTAAAATGTCTATTTCGTCGACTATGTCGCAAGAATTTAGTTTAGCTAACGGTAGCCCGGGACAGTCTTCTACACATGAAATTGAAGATGGTATCAAAGGCTGGAGTCACTGGAGCGTGGTCATGAACGAGTGGGGTTGGGAAATACTTCTTGGCTAAAATATTTGCTAGTCTAAAGAGAGAGAACAAGAGACTGATCTAAAAATATATCAAATAGGTTATACGTATAACTTATATTGTAACGGAGTCGATTTGATGAGACTTGCTCTTATTGGTCTTCATTATTTATTTATTTTTTTTTATTGATTTATGACTAGTCTTCATCATTTTTTTTAATAAGATTCATTGAATTAATCGATCTATTACTATTTTTATTTTGTTAGGTTGATCTATGATCCCTTCAAAGATGTTTATATGTATGATGAGCTCAGCCTGTGTTAAGGTTTAGTAGCGTTCCACGCTCTTTCTTATTTAGTGGTACTTTGATAGTATTCTTTAATTTTATTTTGTTGTTACCCTTTGGTTACGGAGGGTCTTGATATGCTTAATTCCTAAGCTGGTTTGCAGTCTGAGACTTGGAAATCTTTTTCTCCTTTTATCACGATTAATTAGTACGTTGTCTCTATTTTTATACGCATATATCAAAAAGCTTCCAGAGATTGCTTCCTTCATCAATGATTTTTTTTATATAATTAAGAACCCCTATACGTGGATTATTTCCAACAACTACATTGTAACTTATGATACTTGATATTTTTTTGATAGTTGCTCTTTCTCGTCTTTTCACTTTTTATAGCCAATCAGATTATATTATTCTTTCTTTGTATTCTCCATAGTTTGATCCTCGTTACAGATACTGTATGAAATAATAAATTTCTAGTTTCGGCATAATATTTTTCTAGAAGTTTGAATCCTGCAAAGATTTCAATAACACAGGCTTTAGATCATAATCCTCAAACCAGTTTTTAGTTTCTAGTATAATTAAAAAAGGTTTTTTTTTTTTGATTTTATTCCAGCTAAATGCATCATAAAAAAAATTGGCATGCTTTATGCAAATATCTTAGATATCTTACTTGGTATTTTAAACAAAAGTTTTAGAGTGAGAAATCTTTCATTTTTTAAAACCGTAATGATATCGTAAATCATACGTATAAACCATAAACAAAATCTATAGTTGTTACTATTATAATAAGCTTATTTTACTTATAGCCAATTATGACTGATGTAAAGAACACATTGAGTGAATACAACAAGAATAGACCACGTAGTAATGATTGTTAAACATTTCCACTTCAATAGTTGTGATAGAGCCCAAATTTTGACGAATGAAATTCCTGTGCCGAGGAAAACATAACGAGATCATTACCTTAAACTTTTAGTTACGCGAATGAGTGAGAGGTAAATCAAAAATCAAAACGATCAAAACTATCTAATATAAAAAAATAAACAGATTTTTATTTAGTGAAAGTAATTTGTACATACTACATTGTGACTAAATCAAAAAATAGAATAATAATTTTTAACAATTAGTTTTTATATTCAAATCACGTATTAAAGGTTAAATACTAGTTGTTTTTTTTTTTTCAAAAATCTTAAAAAAAAATTGTTGTCATAAATACCATGTTTTGTGTCAGGTTAGAAACCTAAGCTCTACTGGAATTTTTCCTGAACTAATTTTAGGAAAAAAAATAAGTTATACGTATATTGAATTATTCTCCGTCGATCCGGTTTACACTTGCCGTTATCAACATTAAATTTTACTTGACGAGATTAGCCTTCGTAGATGGAATTGCTTACCTTTCTTACGACCAAGGTGTTGATGCTATGCATAAACTAGCAGAAAACATTAACAAATGAAGGTGCTATGAACATGAGTAAACAATGTGAATGGGGTTAGTGTACCACCTATTGCTACAATGATGTGAGGTGCTGCGAATCATTTTTCTGCTGATTGCAGAGGAACCTTGCTACAGAAACCGTTTTCTGGTAAACATGAGGTGGCAGCTGCAACAGTGTTTATTGTGAAAAACATTGTGACGATTGTTCGGGAGTCAAATGTAATCTTGTTAAAATGGAACGTCCTGACAACATCACGGTAAAAAAAACTACCAAATTACAAAGTACGGCAAACTCTATTTTGTATTAAAATGAAACATGTACTATATTATTCTATATAATTATGTTTATTAAACCAAATTAATAAAATATTAAAAAAAAAATATTCTTTGTTCTCTCTACCTTCTAATATGGTTATCCGGCTTCAAGGTTTCTAATAGTCTTTTTAAAAATGAAAGTGACAATTTGCAACAATACTAAAAAGAAATTGACCTAACCCTCAACTCTCATAAATATCATTACCCTGCCTCTCATCTCCCAAAAATTTTTCCTATCTCTATGAAGGCCTAAATGCTTGTACAAACTTTTTTTTTTTTTTGGGATTGAAAAATTCAACTTTCCAACTCTGATCATCTGTAAAGAGATCTTTTGGTTTTTTACCTCTTTTTTTTTTTTTTTTCTGTTCTTTGATCTTCTATAGCTTCTGTGAAGTGTGAGCTCCTTTCTGACTTCTTTTATTTTGCATGGATCCTCTTTATAGAATCTAATTCATTACATATTACCATGGATACACACGCCCTGTATAATTGCTTTGAAGCTACGCTTCAAGCTGATCAAAACATCAGAATGCAAGCTGAGTTGGAGCTCAAAAAGGCTGAGTCTACGCCTGGTTTTATTGGTGCTTGTTTAGACATTGTCATCGAACCGCAAGTTGCCGACCACGTTAAAACTGCTGCCGTTGTGTACTTAAAAAACAAAGTTAATCGCTACTGGGATCCTATGACGCCTGTCGCCAACCCCATCGAAGAAGAAGAGAAGCCTGTTTTTCGCGAACGCTTGATTCCTGCTCTTGTAAAAGTTGCTCCTCAGTGCCGTGCTGTGCTTGTCAAGGTTTTGAACATCATTGTCGCTAGAGATTTTCCCGCAAAGTGGCCTGGCCTTCTTGACCAGACTCTGACTCTCTTTCAGGCTTCAGACATTGATTCGACCCGAGCTGGCCTTACATGCTTGTTAGAAATGTGTAAGCACTATAGATGGACTTCTGGCGAAAAGCGCAACGGTCTTGACCAGCTGATTGCAGCTTCATTTGATGGTGTTTTGAATATTGGCAACTCGCTAATCAACGAGACCAGCAACGCTGCTGGTGAAATGCTCAAGGATATCTTGAAAATTTACAAGTGTGCTACTTTTAACGAACTTCCAAAATCTTTACAAGACCCTAAGAGCTTGTCTCAGTGGGGTACTTTGATGTTTAATGTCATTAAGAAGAATTTGCCTGAGGAAGTTCTTAATCTCTCTATTGAGGACAGAGAGGTGAATCCTTGGGTAAAGTGCAAGAAATGGGCTTTTGCTAACTTGTACAGATTGTTTTATAGATATGCCGCTCCTCGTAAAGTCACTCAAAAGCATAATGCTCTTTACGCTGAGTTTTCTAATTTTTTTGTTACTAACTATGTCCCCGAAATTATGGCTGTCTACTTTAACCAGATTGAGCTTTGGGTTCAACAAAAGATTTGGCTGGGTCGTGCCTCCATCTACAACCTTCTTATATTCATTGAGGAATGCATCAACTACAAGGATACATGGGCCATTCTCAAGCCTCACACTAAAAGTATTGTCACTCATGTCGTTTTTCCATTGCTGTGTACCACTGATGAAGATATCGAAATTTTTGAGACCGACCCTGAAGAATATATTCATAAGCATATTGACGTTTTTGATGACAACAGCAGCCCCGACACTGCTGCCATCAACTTTTTGACTACTCTTGTTCGCAAGCGTACCAAGAGTACCTTACCTGATGTCTTAGAGTTTGTTCAGGGCATTGTTTCCAGTCACATTCAAAATATTCAAGACCTTGCTCTTGCTCGTCAGCAGGAAGGTGCTTTGAGAATCATGAGCTCTATTGCTCTTTTAGTGATTTCCAAGAAGAGCCCCATTGCGGACCAAATTGAACCTTTCATTGCTCAATATGTTTTCCCCGACTTTTCTTCTCCCCATGGCTTTTTACGTGTCCGTGCTTGCCAGTTTTTGAACGTATACGCAGATGTTGAATTTCAGAATGTCGAGAACACTTCCTTTGCATACCAGTGTATTATCAAATGCTTGGAGGACGAAAACCTTCCTGTTCAAATTGAGGCTGCACTTGCTCTCCAACCCATGGTAAAGCATAATGAAGTCCGTGCTGCTCTTTCCAGTCGCATTCCTGAGATTATGACTCGTCTCCTCGATCTTGCCAACAAGATTGATATTGATGCAATCACTGGTGTTATTGAGGAGTTTGTTGAGATTTTCTCCGAGCAGCTTACTCCTTTTGCTGTCGATCTTGCTACTAAGATGTGTGACCAACTTATGAGATTACTAAGCGAGTTAGCTGATCAACAACAAGTCGAGTTTGATGCAGAGAACTACGATGACAGTGCTAACGAAGACAAGACTATGACTGCTCTTGGTGTTTTGACTACCATCTCTACTTTACTTCTAGCTTTAGACAATGCTAATGCTGTTGTCCTTGAGCTTGAAATTATCCTTAAACCTGTTATTCAGGTTGTTCTCAATCACCGCATGGCTGACTTTTATGTTGAGGTCTTTGGTCTTATTGATAACTGCACTTACTGTCTCAAGTCTATTTCTCCTACTATGTGGGCTCTGCTTCCTGAGATTTATGCTGTGTTCAAGGAAGATGCCATGGATTACTTAAACGAGTTGTCCCCTTGTCTCGACAACTACTTACAGTATGGTGCTGCTGAAATTGGCCAAACTCCCCAACTTGCTGCCATTTTTTACGATATCTTTAACATTGTTCTTGCTGAGGATCATCTGGGTGAAGAGGACCGCACTGTTGCCTGCTCCTTGGGTCAGAGATTTTTGCTTAGTCTGGAAGGCAAGGTTGACCAATACGTTCCTTTAATGCTCAATACAGTCATCACCCGTTTGCAGGTTGAGAAGCCCAAACGTAACATTCCTTATCTTGTTAATTTGTTAGAGGTTATTCTTGCCTCGATCTGCTACAATGCCCGTGCTACCTTGGCTATTCTTGAAGAGAAGAGCTTCACTCAAGAGTTTTTCACTGCTTGGTTTGACAATATGGAAAAGTTTACCAGAGTGTATGATTTGAAGTTGGTTATTATGACCATGCTGAGTCTCTTTGGTCTGCCTGATAGCGACCTACCTGTTTCTATTCAGTCTAACCTCGGTCAGATCTCCAAGGGCCTGGTGGCAGTTATTGGTAGACTTCCTGAAGCTCTTAAGCACCGTGAGGAAGTTGATAAAGAATTTGATCCTAGCCAAGATTACGCAAGAGAAGATGACATTTACGATGAGTGGAATGATGAAGATGATGAAGACGATGAGGGTGTTAACGCCGGTTCAACTGAAGAGTACCTTGACTTCTTAGAGCAAGAAACCAGCAACTTTCAGGTTGGTGAAGGAAAGTTCTTCAGTACCCTTGACGGTCTGGAGGAGGAGCCTCTTTCCGAAACCGTTCTGGATACCGTTAATCCCTTTGTTGCTGTTCGTGACCTATTCATGAACCTTAAAAACACAAATGAGGCGCGTTATATTGCATTGACCTCCAACTTCACTCCTGATGAGGTCACCATCCTTGACGAGGCTACCAAGTTATAAAAGAACTATGACAGCGTGATATTGTGTAGAATTTTGGTTATCGGTGTTTGGTTTCACAAAAATATTAATAAAAAGTTGTTAAAAATAAAATAAAGTAATTAAAAAAAAATAAAATAAAATAGAAATAAACCGGAGCTGATTCGGGATTAAATATAGTCAGGGAGCTGATGTCAAATTACTGGTGACTATTGTTTAATTTTGATCGAGCAATGGCCATCAACATTTCTTGTTCTTTCAATAGTTCTTCCTCAGTTCTACCTGATGATTCCACCAAGCCAACTTTCCGCTCGCGCACGCGCTGTGTTTCTTTATGTTCTTGAATGACCTTCTTGATTGGTTCAATGTAATCGTAGAACCCCAGAGTCTCAAGCGCCTCTAAGACATGTTCACTAGCTATAGTTTTCTTTGAGTCCTTTTCAGCAATATCGTTAGACTCTGTCGACAATATCATGATAAATTCGATGCAGCATTCTATCAAAGCATCACGCGTTTCCCGTGAAAATGTGAGATCCGGTGATATGATCTCTGATATAATCTTTTGCACGGTAGCTACCAAAAAGCAAAAAAAGTTAGAAAAGGATGGTATCATGTCGCAAAGTGTATATATATTATTAACATACCTTTTGGTAGTGATAAGTCGTCTGATCCGTGGTCTCTGTCAGTCATTGTGTATTTTATTATTCGTGTTTTATTATTATTTTATTTTTATTTTTTTTTAGTCCCGCTTTCGTTTCTATCTGAGTTGCCGTACTTTTTATGTTGTGGAGGTTTTGATTTTTGCAAAATTTTCGATCCCTTTCAACTTTCTTTATACGTTTTCTAAAGTTATCAAATATTAGTTTCAATTAACTTAGTTTATTATAACTTTATAGCAACTTAACAAAATTTAGAAAACTCCCAATTTACCCTGCCTAAATCCAAAATTTTTATTTTTACCTTTCATGGCAAGGTTTATGTCTAAAAATTTTCTACGATTTTTCCTCTAAATCCTCTATCATTCTGTGAAGGTATCTTGACAAACTACATACATACTTCGACAACAGACACCATGGCTTCACTATCATTCGCAGCATCTGCATTTGATGAGTCTGGAACTTATTTTGCATCAGTTGTTCCCGCATTGGACGTGCAGAAGGTGCAAATCAGCGCAGCCTCTGCAAGTCACTCTGTCAACGCTCTTAACGTCGAATACACGTTTTCCAAGGGTGTTAAGGTCCAAACTTTGATCTGGGTCTACAGCGGGTCTAGTAAGGGCACCAAAAAGACCCCCAAGAAAAAGAGAAAGAGAACAGGCGAAAACTCGACAAACAACAATAATAACAACAACAACAGCAGTAGCAGTGATATTGAAAATGCATTATTAGCTATAGGTACGAATAAAGGCGATATTCTATTGTTTTCACCAGCTCAAGGCACTCTGGTTGGATCACTTACTGGTGTTCACGCAGTGCCAGTGACATCTCTTACTATTGATAGTATATCTCATAACAAGCTGTGGTCTTGCGATAACTCCGGTCGAATCGGTGAATGGGATGTGTCACTACAAAAAAATCTGAGATCTTTTGCTTTCTCAGAACCTAACGTTGGTCTTATTCAGTCAGTCCCTGCTAACAATGGCCTTTTTTTGGCTTCGAACACTATTTACTTGGTCGATTCCAACAACCCTACTGGTATCCTCAAAACCTTTCCCAGTTTTGTTCACCCTACATCTACTATCATTCCCTCGACCAACCCCGACTTTTTTTTCGCTTCTTCTAAAAGTGAAAGAAACGTGGGAGTCATTTCTTTATCAAAGGATAAAACCGTTGGTTTGCTCGTGGCTCAATCTAACGTTCAAGAGATCATCGTAAGCCCTGATAACTCAGCCGTTTGTGTTGTAACTGAAGACGGTTTTGTGGAAATCTTTTCTAATCCTCTTTCCACTATTATTGAAAGCGCTTCCAAAAAAAGCTCATTGAAATCGAGAAGAGCTCAAGCCACCACTTCAATTTTTTCGACTACTACTATAAAAATTAACAGACCTGGTACTGGTAAAAAGCAGGCGGTCAAGATTCTGAATGCCTTTTTTCAAGATAATGCTCTCAATGTGACTTGGATTGAGCACGGCTCTATTCCTGTTTTTGAGAGCATTAAGTGGCAGGAAACGATCACTCCAATTATCGAAATTGTTAGAAGTGTTAAAACTTTAAAAGGCAAGACAAGTGAGATGTTTGACTCGGCTGCGGCTGGTAGATATCAAGAAGGCAATATTCTGGTCAAGAGTGGTCATGACTTCTCTAAGTTGGATACTGAAGAAGTAGAGGAGCAACAAGAAAACGAAGATGAAGACGAAGACGAAGATGATGAAGATAATGGAAGTACATTAGCAGATAGACTTGACGTTTTGGAAGTTAGCGACAAGGCTAGTCAGGCCCCTGCAACTTCTCTTACCGGAAAAATAGCTTACAGAACCCCTGCATCTTTCACTATTGTTCTCACTCAAGCGCTGAAGACAAACGATCATACACTGTTGGAAACCTGCTTAGCTGATAGAACCGAAACCTTTATTGAAGCTTCGATTAAGCGTCTTGAGTCTTCTTATGCTGTTTTGTTACTGGAACATATTGCCGAAAAAGTTGCGCGTTCGCCGGGTCGTGCGGCTGTGTTAACTGTCTGGATCAAGTGGATCATTGCCGTTCACGGTGGATATCTTGTGTCTTTGCCCAACTTAAACAAGTCGTTGGCTATTTTGCATTCTACACTAGCAAACAAGATTACTGCTTTGCCAAGACTGCTAGAACTATACGGTAGAATTGAGATGCTCAAGGGTCAGTTTAAGCTTCGACGTGAAATCCTGGCTGGATCCGGCATTACTGAAAACTTTGAAAATGATGGTTCAGATGTCGATTCTGAGGTTGATTATATTGAAGATGCTGATCTCATTGTCGATGGTGAGGCTGATGACGATTTTGACTCTGATTTTGAGGAGGAAGCCAATGCTCAAGAAAACAATGGTTTCATTGAGTTAGCTGCTGATGATGAGAGCGATTACATGTCTGATGCCGAACCTGAGGATGAGGATATTGGTATGAGTGATGTTGATGCGGAAGGCGTAAATGCTACTGCTGGTATTGAATATGACAATGAAGAGGACTTTTTAGACGCAGAACCTGTGAATAAACCACGAAAGGCAAAAAAGACTAAAAGCAAGTACATGCTCAGATAGTACTACTAATGTGTTATTGAAATAAATAAATATATATATTTGTACTTTTTTTTAATAGACTAGAATTTGGAATTTTGTGTTTTTTTTCAAAAAAAAATAAAGCAATCAAAAAATGAAGAAGTATTTCAAGTTCTATCAGACTTTCTTCAAGTTTTATGAAATAAGGGCATTAAGCTAACGATTGTTTGTATGTGATAGTCTTCGTTAGCCTAGACAGTAAGTAAACTCTAAAATTAGCCTTTTTTTTACATTCTATTTACCGAGCTTAACGGAAAACAACGGACTGAACAACACATTATACTATAAAGTTCTATCGGAAGTTTCGGTTTTATTTTCTTGAATACTCAACGGTTTTTTATTTACTTATTTTTTTTAATTTATTTTTTTTATTTTTTTTATTGGTCTAGAAGAAGTTTATTGAATATTTTCATTTTCGTTTATTGAAATTTGTATGCGTTATAGATCCCGTCGGAAATGCCGTTGGGAATACAAAAAAATTTTTCTCCCAAGAGCGGTAACAGACGGCATGCCGTTTACACATTAAAAAAAAATTTTTTTTTTTTGTGACATATAAATATTGCTTTTTAGTTTAAAATGTCTTTCTTTCATTTTAGACGGTGTAGTTTAGTACAAACTCCTATATTTCCCAAACGTCCGATCACGCCCCAACTCACACATATTCACAATGGTTGAGAAGCTTTACATTTCTTACAATAACGTGCACAAACTCTGTCAAGAGGCTGCCGTTAAGATCAAGGAATTTTCTCCTGATCTCATGATTGCTATCGGTGGTGGTGGTTTTATTCCTGCCAGAATTCTTCGTACCTTCCTCAAGGAGCCCGGTGCGAAGAACATTCCCATTCAGGCAATTGGTCTGTCTCTTTACGAAGACATGGGCACTGACAACCAGGTTGAGACTGCTGGCCTTGAGGTCGTCCGCACTCAGTGGCTTGACTTTGGCACCCTTGCCAAAAACTCTGGTAACCTGATCGGCAAAACCATCCTTATTGTCGACGAAGTTGATGACACCAGAACAACTCTGCACTACGCCTTGTCTGAGCTCGAAAAGGACGTTAGAGAGCAGGCTATTGCTCTTGGTAGAGAGAACGAGGTCACTAGATTCATGATCTTTGTTCTGCACAACAAGAATAAGGAAAAGAATGCTCAGCTGCCCCAGGAGATGATGAATGAGAACCGCTACATTGCTGCCCGCACTGTTGAGGATATCTGGATTGCCTATCCTTGGGAGGCTATTGATATTGAGGAACACACTACTAACGCCATTGCTCAGGGCAACAACTAAATTCTACGAGACTTCCTACTGCCGTTGGTAGGCCAAAGCCAACATAATAATATTAATCACAAAAACAAAAAAAAAAACAAAAAAAGGCTGATCCTATCCTCTATTTTCAACCTTCCATGCCCCACATTATTTATATAATTAGCCACCTACTATAGAAACAGTGACTTACTATCATGTCAACTCAAATGAAAAAAAATATATATATATACATACACAAAAAACATTGATCTCTAATTATTCCCTATGTTTTACCATTATTACTAGCTATCATGAACCTCGTTATTTTTTTTCAGCCTTAGCAAGTCTATCGACTAACTCCTCGATCTGTTGTTGGAACATTGTCTTAATGTCCACTACATCAGCCCGCAGCTCCTGTACCTGCTCACTCTTTTCGCCAAGCATTTCAAGCGTAGTCTGTTCACGCAAGCTCATATCATCAATCTTGCTCTCAAGCTCTGCTACTTGAGACTTGTATTTGTTAAGTTCTTCAAGCTCTTTCATAAGTTCCGACAGCTCTTTCACGGCCTCGTCTCGCGATACCTCTGCACGTGCAAGATCCTGCTTGACATTTGATAACTCAGATTCTAAACTACGAATGCTTCGGCTCATACGGTTGACCAGCTGAATCGATGGTCCGGCGCCAACTGTAGAAACCGATTCCTTGTCAAGTTTAGTACTACCTTCATCTCGAGTATGTATAGATGAATTTCTAAAAGTCTCCGATGCCGCGGAATACGGAGGCATGAAGTCGTCATCATCAGCCTCAAAATGGGTGGACAATCCGTCAATGTTGTATGGCATACCTCCATGAAGAGAAGGATCGGACGCCAAACCTGGTAGCGAGGGAAGACTGACTTTGCTAGAAGCGCGTCTGCCACTGAAACTGTTTTTGGTACCTAGATTATCGTCAACAGGAAATCTTTGGTGAAAAGGAGACGTGTTATCAGAACGCGGCACTGGTTCACCGCCAAAAAATGGAGGCTCTACAGGATTAGACTTTTTGCGTTGTTGTTGTTGCTGTTGCTGCAATTTGTATTGATTTAGACTTTCAACAGATACCTTGAACTTTTCGTTAAGATCAGAAAATTTCTTGTCATGTTCAGATTTAAGTTTCTCAATAGTGCTCTCAAGATTAGCGCTGGTATTTTTTGTATCAGACAGTTCCTGTTTCAGCAAGGCTTGTGATGTCTTAGACTTGGCCACTTGTGACTTCAGCTCGTTCAGTTGATCATTGAGGTTTTCATTTTCATTTGTAACGGACTTCAGAGACTCAGTCAAAGTTTTAATCTTCTTTCTCAAATAAGTTTCACGAGAGGAATTGTCTTCAGCTTCCTGCTCCAAATTACTGATACGAGTTTGAAGATTAGCTTCGATTCCAGTCCAATTTTGTGTGGCGATATCATGCTGTGCCTGTAAAACTTCTATTTGACGAAGCAAGTTAACATTGTTGTCACTAGCGTGCCCACTTGAAAGCTCCTCAGATTTAGCTCTAAAATGCTCGACCTTGGACTCAAGATTTCTAATATCATTTTGAAGACAACTTTCTATTTCTTTTTTGCTTTCAGTCTCCTTTTTTAAACGTGATTCAAGCTCAGATATCTCACTAGCGCGTTGCTCTTTGCATACACTGAGTTCTACTTCAAGCTGAGAAATTGTGCGCTGGCGTTCTGCTGAAAGAGCCTTTTCCTCAGCGAGTTGTTTTGACTGTGTTGACAAAACTGCTTCGTCATTTTTTTCCTTCAGTAACTGAATTTTATTTTCAAGTGATGCGACTTTAGTCTAGTAAAGTTAGAAAAACGTTCATTCACTATTAAGCGTTTGGATAAGTGACTTACCAAATGGAGTTGTTTCTCCTTTTTCAAAGACTCGTTTTCATTCTCAGCCTTTGTACGCGCTTTTATAGCTTCGTTAACTTTCTTTTCAACATCTTGTAATGTTCTTAATTGATCTCTAAGTTTATTTGCCTCACGCTCAGCATTCTCTTGTCGCTTTTGAGCATCCTTGATATGTCTGTCACTTTCTCTTTCACGAGCACGTAAATTTTTGATCGTTGTCATGTGTTTCAATTCATTTTTTGAAAGAATTTGGCCTTCCTCTAAAAGTAATGCAACTTGCTCTTCCTTTTCTGCCAATTTTCGCTGGATACCGCTGCTTGAGCTTTTTTCCTTCTTAGCAAATTCAGCTTCTTCTCGTGCAAGGAACTTCAACTTGGACTCTAACGAGTTTATTTTTTCCTGAGCGCTGTGTGATTCAGAAACAAAAGTCGAAAGTTTATTGGTGTATGAACCTAAGAAAATAGCTAGTTGTTCTTCAATTTTTGACTTACTATCACCATCCGGAAGTGTTTTGACAATATCTTCAAGTTCTTTGAAATCACGATCTTTAACATCCGAAATTTCAGAAGCTGGTGTATCTGGACAAGAAATATCTGGTGTTACTGAAGGTTTTAAATCAAATGATGAGGGCCTCTGCTGATCTATTGAAGAACGGGGTGAAGAAATAGGAGATTTAGAAGGAGAATTTCTGCTTCCAACTGCCTTAGCAAGTCTTTCTTGCATAGAAAGTCTGCCACTAGAAGGTCTAATTGGCTGTGGAGATAAAATAGTTTCGTCGGTTGGTTCATTTGTAACAATTGGCAAAGCTGGTGTACTACTTGTACCTATTTCAGAGGTGGCCGTTTCCTGAATGACTTTATCTAACGTCTGTTCAACATTAGCAACAGCCCGTTTCAAAAAACTTCCCCATTGACCTGTAGAAACTTTTGGTAGTTTGGGAATGGGTGAAGCAGTAGTTGTACGCTCTGGTTTCAAGCTTGTATCTGGTTTGGGAGCGACAGCTTTTACAGATGGGGTTTGCGATTCAACTGGATTTGTTAAAAACTCCTCCTTTTTGGAATCAGTATTATTCGGTTTGCTAGGTTCATCGTTCTGAAATGTTTCAGTAGGCTGTTCTAGGTTTTGATTTCGATCATTAGTCTGTAAACTCTGTGTAATCTCAACAGATACTTTTTTTTCGGACTCCAAAACTTCCGAGGATAATTTAGAAGATGAAGTACATGATGAAAACTCATCTTTAGAAGAAGAGATTGAATTTGCGCTATCTTCGATCTTTTTACTTTTGGATTTTAAAACTTCCGGACTTTGACTGTTGGTTGGCGTCTGAGAAAGAATGAGCGGTTCTGCATTGGGGGAGTCAGATTCAACTATATCGCTGTCAAGAACAATTTCTGCGGAAACAGAATTATCTGAATCTGATTTAATTTCCGACTCACTTTGCTTTAATGAGTTTTGCTGCTGTTCAATCGGTTTGAACACCTGAGCCCCTATCAGATCAACCTGCTCTTTGCTTTGACTAGTCACCATGATAAAAAGCCAAAGAAAATAACTGATAAGAAGACTTGATATCAAAGGCAACACTATTTATGCTAGTTTTGAAGTAACGCAATCTCTTTTGTCGAGAGAATGTCTCTTTGAATGTAGAAGGGGAAAAAGTGGCTCAAGAGTTTAAGTTATTGCTGACGTTGAATAAGACCTAGAATTTTGCAACGACCCTGTTTAAACCGTGAATTTTAGTTTTTAAAATTATGCGCTAACTAAGCCAATAACTATTAATGACTAAGCAAAAAGTTTATTTTTGTCCGTCATAATAATAATAATAATAATAATAACAATAATAATAATAATAATAATAATAATAATAATAATAATAATAATAATAATAATAAT
>QVTG01000224.1:0-37142 GCA_013305925.1 Geotrichum reessii | reverse complement strand
TGGTTTGCTTGATTAGAGCAGCTTGTTAAGGTTTTACTGTGTGTCAATCTCTGTTATCATTCCAGCAGGTGTTATGTGTCCCAGGTTTCCCTTAGCACATGTGTTATTTCATGGAGAATTCGGCGATCATCAAATGCCAGAATCACCCATAAAGCGTGCTGAGAACGATAAATTTCAAAGTCTCACAAAGATAAATGTTTTTTTTTTTGAATTCCATGTCTTCTTTGTATATATTTGTTATTATTATGTGATTTAAGAACAATAAACAGATTTTCTATCTAACAAAAAAATTTCTCTAAGCATTTTATTTTTATTTATCTAAAACCATATTTGACGCAATCTAGGAAAGTACTTGAACTTACACATGTCGCTGCTTAAGGTGAACATAAGATGATTATTCAAAACGTAGCTAGAGATATACAAATGCTGCACCCACATTAATATCAAAGGAGCTGGAGGATTTACTGTACAATAATCGACATAAAACTGCTCGCTACGTTCATAATGCAAGAATGAATTAGCTGGGATATTGTAGTCCTGAAAATAATCAAACCAACAAACAACAGGACTTTTTGAGCGGCCTGAAATTTTGTAAGTAATAGTTCTCCATGAAATAGAGTCCAACTTGACTATATTACAGTAAAATACACACTTAGATTCGTCAGACTACAGTAAGTCTTCGGATATCTGAACTTAGTAACCTCAATCATTCTCAAGTGACAAGTTTTAAAAGTTATTACGGTTTAAACAAAAAAAAAAAAAAAAGTAAAAATAAATTGAAAAACACATATTTATATATATATGAAAGAAAGGTGTTTTTACAATGATTCCGACGTTTCCCTGGTTTTATGTGGAACAGTCGAATCCGTGATACCAGACAGATCAACATGATTTTCCACGAGTAACTGACGTAACAGTTTATTTTGCTCAAACATAAATACAATGTAGTCGTAAACGATTTTTAGCACAGTTGATTTAGATGAATTTGATGTTGATGATTCGGTGTTGGCAAGCTTGGGCACAAGGGAACACATTTCAGTGAACTGCGTTTTGATCAAATCACGTCGTCGCTTTTCACTTGATATGTGGTTCATGCGTTTTTGGTCCTCTGTCAAGTTTTCTCGACGGGGCCGAACGCCAACCTCGGCACCCTTACGCCGCGTTGCTGCAACAATGCTCGCAGATTTGGCTGCCATGCTGCTTTTCTTTTTACCTTTTGGGTCGGTATTAGCAACAGCCGTACCAGCACTGCTGTCGCTATGATTCACGTTGTTGTAAATGTTATCAAACTTGATCGGCTCATTGCTAAAATTATTAATGTCAAATCCGGGACTTTCGGGTGCGTTGCCCGAAAGCTGTCGAGTTCGAATCGATGATGAAAGCGAGTAGCTAGGCTGAAAGCCTCCCTCTTGAAAACTGGGATCGGTGCCATATTTTATGGGTAGTTTGCGCAAAGCATCAGGGTTAGGACGCTGAAGGGGCTCGTTTTGTAGAACTTTGGTGTGGCTGGCAACTTTTGTATTTATGGTCGGGTTGGGTGTAAAAGTATTGCTGGGATTTGTGTTGATTTGGGAAACGGGGGGTGGTGGTGGTGGTACGAGAGTGGTGCTACTGACAAAAGGGAAAATATCAGGCGTCGGAATATCCCAAGCGTTGATATGTGTTTGATGGCTATTGTTATTGTTATTCTTTACACTAATGTTCTGCTGGTGTGTCTGAAACGCGGGTGGTGTAGAAAAGTCATGCTCGGTTAAATTTAGTAGCCGTGAATCTAGCTTGGGCGAAAATATAAACTCAGGATCGGCATTGAACTTTTCAAAAAACTGCGATATAATTGATGACTCCTGAGCATTAAACAGTGGTTTAGCTGAGGCTTCGCTTTTAGCAGCTACAGGTAGTTGTGGGCTGCTTGTAGAGCCCAGTGAGGGTGTCAAAAGTGTAGAAGTTGTTACTGATACCGTTGGTGGTGTAGCGTTAGGGAAGTCGGGTATTGAGTTTGAGATAGAGTGATTAAGGAGCTGCGGCGAACTAGGGGCAGTGGGTGAATAATTACAGTTGGGCTGATACAACAATTGCGGTAGTGCGGGTGGTGGTGCCACTGACGACGTCAACGAAGAAGTTGTGTCTAATGATGAGGAATGCGGTCCATTGAGCAGCTCAGAGAAAAGATTAGACGATGGGATATCGATAGGAATATTTGAAAAGGCGGTGTCAAAGTCAATATTGAAGTCAAAGTCAGTGTATGACTGCGGCAATGCATATTTTTTTGCCGGCACCTGTTGTGGGATATTGTTGGACTGGTTATTCATGACAGTAAAAGAAAAAAATAAATAAAAGAAAAAAATTATGTGTTATTGATGAACTATTAGATCATGATATTTATGTTAGATCAGTGTATGTTAAACGTGTTTATGTATATGATAGTAATAATATTATGGCGATGGCAACTGAGAAGTTTAAAAATGAAAAAAAAAAAAAAATAAAATAAAATAAAGTGAGAGAGAGAAAGAGAGGGGGGGTAACCGTTTTTTAATGTTTGTTTTTGGCTTGTGAAATTTCCATGTAAATTTATGCACTATGTTTTAAAGTCTAACTCTCTTAGCTAATAATTGAATAATGCTGACAAAGGAGATTATAAATATTTACATAAAAACTGACTAACAAAACTATTATAAATGGCACACAAAACACTGAAACACTGAAAAAAAAGCAAGCAAAAAAAAAGACACACATAGAAAGAACAAAAAATCATACCAGAATAACCCAGTCAATCTTTCATTTGGTGCTTTTCGTTTTTTTTTTTTTTAATAAACAGCACCTTTATGAAAAAAAGGGTTTTAAAAAAAAAAAATTCAAATGCTGACTATAACCATCGCTAAACTTTTTTTTTTTTAAAAAAAAAAAACGTCTACTCTTTGCGTTGAGCGACCTCGCGCAAGTAACCGCCAGGGCCATACTCTTCTTCTTCCATTTCCTTCCACCGTTGGTCAACTTTCTTTCTTTTTTCCAACGACTTCTTCATGTTTTCACGCTCTCTGCTCATGCGCTCGGCGTGCAGGCACCGGGATAGCTCAGCCTTTTGGTTGTTGCAGGTACCAAGGGCACGCTTTAGAAAGCTGTGTTTGTGACACTCCTCAAGTGCCTGGATGAGGTCACCACAGTCTAATATTGTTAATACAAGTTATTTGAAAAAAAAAAAACCCATAATTTAGTTATACTTACGAAGAATTCTGCTCTCGGTAAATTGGGGTAACATGGTGGTTTATATGTATATCTTGTTTGTTTTAACTCGAATCAAATGGCAATATTCTAGTTGGCTAGAAAGAGAGAAAGAGAGAAGGGAAAAAATAATGAAATAATAAAACTTAAAAAAAAAAAAAAAATCAAATCCCTTGAACTGGAAATTTCGTTTTCTTTCACTTCCACCAAACCCCCCCATCTCTTCCCATTTGGTTCTCGAAAACCTCACCAATCCCCATCCTCCACACTACCCACCAACTCCCGTTGATCGACCATGTCCGAGCTCGCGCAAACTCCATACAAGTCGCCTGTTATCCCTCCCCGTTCGGTCGAGGACCTCAAAAAGCTGCAGACCAAGCAGATGGCCATCTTCCTTGGCCTCGGCGCCATTGTCATCAGCTCCAGTCTGGCGTCCCGCAAGGCCGTCCTCAACCGTCGGTACATCCCGCTGCTTTTCGATGCTAACAATAAGCCGCCTTCGTACAACTTTGTAAAAGATGCGGCGCTAGCTGTTTCGCACGCCTCGGTCATGGCTGTCTCATCGTTTGGCTTTGCTGTTGTTGGCTTTGCATGGATGTCTGAGATCAAGAGCCTGCGCGAGTTCTCAATAAAGATGAAGAACGCGTTTGGTGCTGCTGCAAAGGAGGAAGTGTACTTGAATGCCCCCGAAGACAACAGCCCGGAGGCCCTCAAGCTGGAGACTTCTTTAGAAGAAGTCTTTGGCAAAAAGTAAAAAAAAAAAAAAAAAAAAAAAAAAAAAAAAAAAAAAAAAAAAAAACTTTTTTTTTTCAAAAAAAAAAAAAAAAAAAAAGACATTATTCAAGTAACAACACAAATTGTTGGATTCAGGAACTATAGAAAAAAAAAAGTGAAAATCTCATATTGGTCTGGGTTTTTTTTTTTTTCGTTTTTATCATTATTTTTTTACCAAAAATACTGAAAAATTATCAAAATAAAAAATAAAATAAAAGCAATGAGTCTACATAGAACACCAAGTAACGAATCCAAAAGCCAAGCTCAAGCCATTTTAGAAAGTTGTTCAAACTTCAACTTTTATAAAGACAGTACAAAGCTAAAGGATCTTGGTTACACAATCAAGGATCTGATTGAGCCAACGCCACTACCCACACTAGATTACAGCTTGGACGGAGTAACAGAACAGGTTACTGACATTGTTACCGCCCATGTTGGCGTGAATCCAAGCCTGGTGGCCGACTTGATGCAAAGTTGCGTGCAACCGTTAGTAGACCGTTCCCAGGCCAATATGGCAGTGGCACTTGCACGAACAGCAGAAATAGAGCAAATGTTTATAAAAAATTTATTTAAAGATAACTAAGAGAGATCTGGTGTATTTGTTTTTTCTGTTATGTTATCAAAAATCGTCATGTATCTGGATAAGCGTTAGCAAAGGGAAATGAAAAAAAAAAAAAAAAAATTAAATAAACATACTAGCTTGGAAAGCTTGACAAAGTCAGTCAGTCCCGTCATAAAAACATTATCCGTTGCAGGGATTGCCTCGTGGTCCCAAAGTGTTACCTTGTCAAACGTAGACACCGCAGTCCACGACTTTAACAACACCGTATTGTCCTCGTCGTCCTCATCGTCCGCCGTTGTTGCATCAGTCACAATTCGTGACATACCCTCTTGTATCAGACATCCTGAAAAGTAAATCATCAACAAAATGAAAAAAATAAAAAAAAAAATAAATAAATAAATAGAAATAAAATAAATAAAAATAATCAATTAAAAAAAAAAAAAAAAGATAATAAAAAAAACAATCTGTATTAGAAAACGAAAAACAGTCTCGCGTCACTGTATTATACTTACCCATATACTCATCATCAACCTTTAAATCAACTCCCTTCAACTTGCGGCCTCGAAAATGAACCACTTTGACATGATCATTCTTACCCAATTCAATCTCCTTTTGCTCATCCTCAGAAATTTTCATAAACTGCTGCTTAACTTCGGTAGCGCGATACTCATTGTACGGTGTCGGTGTAAAATGCTTTGGCACGTTTGTAACTGGCCCCGTGAAATGTACCCGGCATGGCAGGATGTTTAGTGTATGGCTGGGAAGCTCTCGTTCGTTTAACTTGATCTCAACTATACTATTACTCATGTTTTGGTTGTTGTTGTTTTTTTTTCTAGGGTAAGTTTTATAAAAATGAATTCGGGTTTTGCATTGAAATAAGAAAGTGTATCTTTGTTTTCACATTATAACAAAAAATTTTTGAAAAAAATAAATAAATTTGTGCTTTTTCTTTCCATCGCGTAAAAACACGTATTATATAATCATTGCTCTATCTTTTCATGTTTAACAGCAGGCGCTGAATTTTCATTAATAGCGTCGTCATTTGGGGCAATAGAAACAGCAGCACCTTCCATTACTCTACTCTCGGCTGGTTCTGTCTTTTGAGATACCGCTAGGGCTGGCGCTGCAATCGGAGCTTTACGTTTTCTGCTAGGCTTGCTTCCAGTCCCCGCCGCACCATTTTCTGTGCCATTTGCTTTTCGCTTTTTTGAACCCGCTGTACCACCCGTACCAGCACCACTTGTTGCTGCAGCAGCTGCTGCTGCTGATGCTGCTGTAGGCGCCATCTCGGTTCCATTTTTGCCATCGGCACCTGCGTTTGAACTGGTGTCAATGGTGAAAACAGAAGGCTGATTACGGCGCAGCCACTCGATAAGGCTCATGGGGTTGCGCGGCGCCGGGTCCGCTTCATCATCACTTGAAAACTCATAGCTTTCGCTTTGGATCTGGGCCAGGTACTTTACATCATCATTCCAAATACGGTCGTCGGTAAAGATATCCGCCTTTTCGGGAAATATGCTGTGCTGTTTGCTATCGTTGCTGGCTTTGCCGTTTTCAATACTGTCTTCCTTAGACTTGATATGTTCAGAATCGAGAGCTGAAAGTGTGTCAAGCAGTCGCGCTTTCTCACGCGTCAGCCGATTGATGATTTTACGTGCTCGCAGCTTTTGTTTATAGAGGTCCTCGGAGCGCGCCATGACCTGGGCAAAGTGGATTTCCATCTTCATATACTTTTTTCTAATTTTCTTGCTGTTAGAAAACTTTTGGAAATATATACATATTACAAGACCAAAAATCAAAGCATGGCAATGACTTACTTGAAGCTCTTGTAAGGAACTTTCTTATGTTCTCTTTCAATGGGCTCTTGTATAGCTAGCGCACCATCAGTAGAACCAGCCACTGGGGGAGCACCAGAAGCCTGATCTTGGGTAGTAGAATGATCATTATGTGCTGCTATACTTGACGGTTGCTCCATTATTATGAATGATGTGTTGTGAGCGGAAGGCCAGATAACTTGGGTGTTTGGTGGTCATGGAAAGAAGGAAGAAAAAAAAATTAAAATTGTTGATGAAAATTAGGTTTGGTGTTGCCTTGCTCAAAAAGAATGAGTGTAACAGTCTAAATAGGGGTGGTTGTAAACACCTTGACCAAAAATATTACAAGTTTAAGTGCCATTATACAAAATTTAAAATAATAATTAATTTGCTACTACTTTTTTTTTAATATATATAAAAAAAAAGAAAAAAGTTAAAGCATTTAAAGAGAAAATGTTGTTGTTATCTATGCTTTTAAATCTGTGACTCAGGTTGGTTTTATTTATTTTCTATATATATATATTAACTATTCCTGTTGTTATTTACTTAACGTCTTTATTTGTAACTCATGATTAGAGCAATATGAAGACAATAAACAAATTATAATTTTTGTAACTTAATATTGATAAGTTTTTGGTTTTTTTTTTTTTTTTCTGAATTCAAAAATAAAGGGGTTTTCTGTCTCATTGTGACAATGGTTTGTTTGTTTACTACAGAAACTGTTTAAATGTAGAATAAAATAAAAAAATAAAATAAAATAAAATCGTATACCATTGTAAAAATTGAGAAAGCATTCCAATTGCTTCAAAAACAAATACATAAAATAAATAATGTGTTTATTAAAACTATGTATTAGTTTACAATTTAATTTGGCGCATCACATAATCAAACACTCCCCTCCATCTTTTTGCAAGTTGATCTCTACTTCCTTCCTGATACGTCTCCAGTCGCTTCTGCATTTCAAAAAATCTAATAGTTCGTCCCGCTGAAACGTCTCTTGACTTTTGTCCACTAGTTTGTTGACCAATTCACTCACATGATCGCTTGGAATGCCGTACACTTTAACTAAGTCACACAGGGCCTCGAAGTATTGTAGCACGGATACCTGTTTGGTGGGCATATGCAGCTCAGCAAAACGCTTGTACAGTTCAATGTCTTTCAAAAGCCTTTGACTGCCAAGTCCAGTACTAATTGTCTGATGCTTTATGTGCTTGCAAACCGTTCCAAAAAAGCGGGTTCCAATCTCTTGTTGATAGAGCTCCACGAGAGAATCGTGGTTAGCGCCAGATAGAAGACCAATATGAAGCTCAAGGATATTAACCACCTTTTGCGCTGTTGCTGTTGGCATAATATCATTCAAATCGCCTGCCTCTGTTGCATCTTGAAAATCAATTTCCCGCTGCTCTGTTAAATAAATATAGTTGATTTTGTTGAGCAACACGGTAATTCCATTATTTAGTCCCTGTGCCACATTTTCATCCAACTGCTTTTCAAACTCATGTCTTATCTTGTTTCCAGATGATAAAGAGGATCTGTTGCCTTTTAACATGCAGCGGTTGTAAATTGATTCAATCATTTGCAGCACCATATCAGCATTGTTTACCAGTATTGTAAAATTAGTCAGAGTATTAATCACACTTTCTTTACCAGATGTTGACTCATCTTTGTTGTCATAATTATCAAGTATATCAAGTGCTTTCTTAAATCCTGTCCAAATGTGCTCCATGCCAAGTGTTTTTACAACTTGAAAATAAATGCACTCAATTTGGGACTGAAAGGTCAGTGAAATTCTGCTGTCTTCAGAAAATGATCCCAACATTTCCAAACGGTCGATTGTCAAGTGAGTTCGTTTGACTATTTTATTCACCAAATCCATATTAATAAGAGATTTAATATGATTTATTTGGTAGCTTAAAAAAGCTTGCTTGCTATCTGATTCTGATGAAGGTAGAGTGAGATTAAGTGTTTGTACTGAAAATAAAATTTTCTCCATGTCGATATCGATGACACTTTTTATAGTATTATCAGCAGGTTTCGGCTTGAAATTATAAAAATTGAAGCTTTGTTTTAACATTCCCAAAGTGTCTTTTGCAACGGGTTTTGATGGTAATTTTGAGTTGATGTTTTGAAAAAAGAATGCCTTGATTGTCTGTTCCTCTTCAATCTGATCCTGCACCCATTTTTGAACAACACCATTATCGAATTCCTCGAATTCTTTGAACTCTGTATAAATGTATGCATTAATGTGCAATTCAAATGTTTCTAAAAACGAGTTGCGAAAAACATTTTGTGAATCAATGTCGGCTGTTGATCTTAAGTTTGCCAAAAACGATGATTCGTAGGTTTTGCATACAGCCGAAACCGTCTCAAGGAAAACTGTCACACCTTGTATTTGGCTGACATTAATAATGTGGTTTATGATAGGAAAAATTGGCTTTTCGATTTCAGTGTGAAATAAAAGGTTTGGTGCGGCTTGGGCTTGAATATTGAAAATTGTTGTAGCTGTTGTTAATGAAGCTTTTAAGGCAGGCAGCCTAATGACACCAGTGTCAGTTTCAACATATAATGAAAAGTCTTCAAACAATTTTTGTAAAAAGTTGATCAAAAATTCATGACACTTTACACCTTGACCTAGTCTATTCAAAGCCGTGTAATAGAAAACCGCGTTATCAAAATTGTCAAGCTCAAACGCTTTTTTAAAACTATCATAAAAGTTGACTATTTTGAAACTCAATGCAGATGATATCTTTTTTTCAAGGCTCGGTAGAATGTGTTTGTCTACCGCTAATTTCAAATACCCTAGCCTATGAACCTTTTCGATAGAATCTACAGTAAATTCATTGTTATCTAATTCTGCAAGTCCTTCTTTAAGTATAGTCGTGACTGATTTTTTGGTGTTTTTGGGCGTGTTGCTTAGGCCCAACAGGTTTGCTTTCCTAGTCCATACCTCGTCTAACTGGCTAAGTTCCTGACATCGTTTGGAAACACGGCCAAGTGCTAAAATATCGTCTAGTGAGAAATACAGACAAAGGTGAACAAACACATTGTCTGGTAACAATTCAATCTCTGATCCTGTGGCTTTTTGACACATTGTGAGTCCTTATACCAAGCGATCAAAAAAAAAAAAAAAAATGAAAATGTATGACCAGCCATCAAAACGATCAAAGAATATCAATGCGGGTTTTTTTTTTTTTTTAATATTATTTTAATGGTTGTTGTATGTACAGCCGCATGTGTTTCCTAACCCTGTTTTCAAGTAGGAAACCCATCAAGCAGCTGGGATGATTGGCATGAACTCATGTTGCTTATACACACATGTATCTGCACGTAGTTAATAACAATCGTGTGTGTTTTTGATTGTACAGTGACCCAGACCTTTTACAGAACCGGTGCTATCGCTCGGCATTTTCCTGTCGATTTTTGAGGCCAATTTTTTTAAACTTTTTGTCCGCAAAAAACCTTTTTTCAAAACCTTCTTATTTTTCAAATGTGGTTTTCAATCTCCGGTTTTCATTGACCAAAGTTTACAATCTCGTAAATTTCTGGTTCTGTTAAAGGCTTCTTTATGAATACAATAAACTGGGATTTATTTGTTTTGATTTTTTTTTTTTTTTGCGTACATTTCCTTTGTCTATTTTTGTTTTTCGATTTCCTGATTGAGAACACACCCAAGACCTGACTTTGGGTCTGTTTACTTTTTTTTTTCTGTTTGTTTTTCTTTTTTTTATTCAATTCCTATTGTTATTGTTTTTTTTTTTTCTTCCCACTTTTTTCTGTTCTTCTACCAACAATCACTTTATTTACATTATAGACCTTCCTTTTAGCATTTAACACTCTATTATAGCATATTCTTTTTTTTATAATGGCATCTATAGATAGTGTTGTCTATACCACGTCGTCTTATGATCCTACCACGAGATTACCGCTTGTGATCGTGAACTCAATCAATTTTCAGATTGAGGACGACGAAAACTCGGTCAAATTCATGAGCCAATTCCTAGAAAAGTTGCCTAAAACACCCTACGCGCTTATTTTCTTTGCGTGTGGGGCGCCAAACAAGCCGTCGTGGGCTTGGATTACTAAAATTTACGGCATGCTTAGCCGAGACATGAAGAAGCGTGTCGGCCGGGTCTATGTCGTTCATGAGAGTTGGTGGGTTCGGGCTATTACCGAAATGTTTAAAGGCATCACATCAAGCAAGTTCAGCAGCAAGATGGTGCACATTTCCAGTCTTACAGAGCTTTCGACGCATCTGGACATCACAGAGATTGAGATTCCACCTGAAGTTTACCTGTACAATGCCAAAGTGGAGTGCAAGATCAACGTTCCCAAGTACTCGCCTCCTGTGTTTGGAGTGCCACTACGCCGAAACGGGAACGATGTCCAGTACCCCGCAATGTGGCACGATTGCTGCCAGTATCTACGAGTGGCCGGTGCTGAGCTCAACAACATATTTGAACTTGATGACAATAACGACATGACATATATCCTCAAGGACGCTTACGATCGAAGTCAGTTACTAGATTTGAGACAGTACGATCCACACCATGTGGCAGGGCTTATAAAACTTTATCTCAAACTATTGCCCAATCCGCTTCTGCATCCCAACTACTTGGAAACCAACACTTTTATCACAGCTGGGCATTGCGTTGAAATTTATCAGTCTCTGCCCTTTGTTACGCAAAAGTTTCTCTATGATCTAATGGAGATATTCTGCATTACCATCAGGAACAATGTTCATACTTCCGAAACCATTGCATTATGTATGGCGCCCTGCTTTCTGGGACAGTTTGCCCGCATTCACGATAACAAGACACGCACGGTTCGCTTCATTCGCTCTCTTATTGAACTCTGGTCCGAGGTTGGCCCCATAGTGCGGCCCCACGATTTTGACACACCAGACTCAACTACCAGCTATACGAGCAGCAACGCTAGCAAGGAATCACTCTCAAGCATTATGTCACGCCGCGCAGTGTCAAGTTCGTCTATTAGTAGTACGGAGGACCATGTTATCAGCCAGAAAAACAACTATAATAATAACAAACTTTCAGGTGCTTATCCCAAGCTGTACAGCTCCGATTACTTCCCAGCGCCGCCTAAGCGCAGTATGTCGACATCACCGGTTAAGCTATTCAACACTCCCACATTACGCAAAAGCGCATCAACAACATTTAGTAAGTTTAATCAAACTGGCGGCGGTTCACCTATTGGACCCGGCCACCTGTACTCAAGCAAGACATTTTCAGAAGGAGTCAATTCCAGTCGGCGGGCCAGCAGCGGGAGCATTGGGTATATGGGTCGGTCGGTTTCGACAAAACGCAGCAAGAGGATTTCTGAATTGGCTAAGCTCTACGAGTAAATTTAGAGAATTTACCAAGGTCTAAATGTGCACTTGATGTCAGTTGTTTCTTTTTTTTTTTTTGCCTACTTTTCCCATCCATGTAAAACTTATTCATTTTTTTAATTGAAGAACATATTTATTATTGAATTTTTATATTTTTTTTAAAAGTTTTGAATTCAGTTTTTTTTTTTGTTTATTTTTAGTATGGCTCTTGTTTGATTGATTTTTGTAATTTTTATTTTTGAACTGTTTTAGTCCAAGATTATCAAAAAGATCATCGGGGTCAAAAGGGAGAGATTGGTTTTGGAAATTTTGATTAATTTAAGAACAAAATCGGAGTAAAAATGATATAACTTAATGCTTAAGAAATATAATAATGAAAATAATAATAAATAAATAAAAAAAAAACTAATGTTTTGCTAATTATAAGATTTATGACTTATATTTTTTATTATGTAACAATTGATTACTAATTAAAGTATAAACATTGGCACTTGTGTTTTAAAATAAAGATTTCAAAATTATATACTAATGTTTATTTATTTTTTGATCAATGACAAATTTAGCATGTGACAAAGTTCCAAAAAAAAAAACGCCACAGTTTGTTTTCATTTGTTTTTAAACGTAATATCACATGATTTTATTTGTCCCGGTGGTTTAAACCCTTAACCTGACACTAAATAAAAAAAAGTTGGGTAATGCAACTCTATCACGTGTAAAGATATCATATAATAATAATAATAATAAAAGTTTTTTTTTTTTTTGATGTTGCTTTGCCACATTTTTTTGATTGAGATGAGTTTAGTATTGTTCTATAGACGACAGGTAACAATTTGATATAAAGAATTGAGGAGGCTTTTTTTTTTTTTTTAACGTGTACTATATAGTGACATAGCACTAAACCAGAAAAAAAAATTTTTTTTTTTTTTTGCAAGAGTCAAAGAGAAAAATCTTTCAAGAATCTGACAAAGGAAAAAGACCGAAGCCGGCAAGAATTTTTTTTTAGTTGGGACTCGACTTGAAAAAAACACAAGCCTTGTAGAGTCATTCACATGCCAATATACACGAAAGTCGATTATAAAAAAAAAAAACCAGTGTTGAATTGTACAAAAAGAAAAAGGGCCCTGAGTTAGTTGCCAAAAAATTCAATGTAATTTTTTTTTTTTTTTTTGTTATGAAGCGAAAACGGCGGTTACATACAGACAATATGAATAGATAATTATAGTATTGTCTAAATAGGGAGACTTGAGTGTGTACATATCATGTTTTTTTTACTGGTAACAAAAGTTTTAAGCCAGTTTTTTTTTTGAAAAGCAAAGTAATTGGTCAAGCTGATAATCTGTTTCTAGTTAACTGATTGCTGTCCTTTTTTTTTTTTTTCTTTTCTGTGATTGCTGTTGGCCTATGATTTCTCCCATCTTTTTTGTTCTAAGGACTTGTCGTTTAAGTCGTGTTTTCTATTAAAAAAAAAAAAAAAAACTTTTATCACCCTGTTGGCTTTTGAAAAAAAAAAAAAGACCCAGCCAATCACCAGCCTATAATTTTTCACTCAAGTCACATGACTTGCTGATAGAAAAAAGACTAGCAAAAAAAAAACAATCTTTAGTGTATTGATTACGTTATCCGCCGTAATTGTGTGTGTTCAAAACACCATAAATTGGATGCAACTAAAATTTTTTTTTTTTCCATGAAAACTTTAATTTTTTTTTTTTTTTTTGGCAGTAGAAAACAAGCATTACATTGTTTTTAAGTCGGAAAACAGCACACACACACTTTAAAAAAGGCCTGTGTTTGTGGGTGGTTGGATAGCCATACATTTTGTTATGACTCTATAAGAATAATAATAATAATGAAACAGGCCTTTTTTTTTTCATTCAACACGGAAATTATGCCAATTTTAAATTTTTTTTTTTTTTTTTTCTCTCAACAAAATTACTGCCAACACAAATTTCATTATTTCCTATCTTCCATTGTAAGAAAAAAAAATTATTTAAACACTTGAAGATTCCCTCCTTGTCTCTGTTTTTACTGTTTCTTTTTTTTTTTTCTTTTCTTCAACCCCTCACCCCCCCTCCCCTTTTAATATATCTTTTCTCATTAACAATGGTTTTATCTTCTGTTCTCGGTTTCCCCCGTATTGGTGCTCAGCGTGAGCTCAAGAAAATCACTGAAGCCTACTGGGGCGGTAAGGCTACCGCCGACGAGCTTATCCAGACCGGTAAGGACCTCCGTGCCCACAACTGGAAGCTCCAGAAGGACGCTGGTGTCGATATCATTGCCTCCAACGACTTCTCCTTCTACGACCACGTTCTTGATCTTTCTCTTCTCTTCAATGTTATCCCCGAGAGATACTCCAAGTACTCTCTCCCTGCCATTGACACTCTTTTCGCCATGGGCCGTGGTCTCCAGCGTGCTGCCACTGAGACTTCCCCCGCTGTCGATGTCCCTGCCCTCGAGATGGTCAAGTGGTTTGACTCTAACTACCACTACGTTCGTCCTACTTTCTCTCATTCCACTGAGTTCAAGCTGAACGGCCAGAAGCCCGTTGATGAGTACCTTGAGGCCAAGGAGCAGGGCATTGAGACCCGCCCTGTTCTCGTTGGTCCCGTCTCTTACCTTTTCCTCGGTAAGGCCGATAAGGACTCTCTTGACCTTGATCTGATTACTCTCCTCCCCAAGCTTCTCCCCGTCTACGCTGAAATCCTTGCCAAGCTTGCTGCTGCTGGTGCCTCTTCCGTCCAGATTGATGAGCCTGTTCTTGTTCTTGATCTTCCTGAGGAGTACAAGGCTGCTTTCAAGACTGCTTACGAGTTCTTTGCTGCCCAGGCTGGTCTCCCCAAGATTTTCATTGCTTCTTACTTTGGTGATGTCCGCCCTAACCTTGACGCCATCAAGGGTCTTCCCGTTGCCGGTTTCCACTATGACTTTGTCCGTGTTCCCGAGCAGCTCGATGCTGCCGTTGAGGCTCTCACTGAGGAGCAGATCCTCTCTGTCGGTGTCGTTGACGGCCGTAACATCTGGAAGACTGACTTCTCCAAGGCTATCAAGCTCGTTGAGGACGCCAAGGCTAAGGTTGGTGCCGACAGAATTATTGTTGCCACTTCTTCTTCTCTTCTTCACACCCCTGTCGATCTTAACAACGAAAAGAAGATTGACCCCGTTATCAAGGACTGGTTCTCTTTTGCTACCCAGAAGCTTACTGAGGTCGTCACTATTGCCAAGGCTGTTACCGACGGTCCTGAGTCTGTTGCTGATGCTCTTGCTGCCAACAAAAAGTCCATTGAGGCCCGTGCTTCTTCTGACATCACTGTCGACCCCAAGGTTAGAGAGAGACTTGCTGCTGTCACTGAGGCTGACTCTAAGAGAAAGGCTCCCTTCCCCGAGCGTCTTGAGGCTCAAAAGTCCCTCAACCTTCCTCTTTTCCCCACCACTACCATTGGTTCTTTCCCCCAGACCAAGGAAATCCGTATCAACAGAAACAAGTTCACCAAGGGTGAGATCACTGCTGAGGAGTACGAGAAGTTTATTGAGAAGGAGATCCAGGAGGTTGTCAAGTTCCAGGAGGAGGTTGGCCTCGATGTCTTTGTTCACGGTGAGCCCGAGAGAAACGATATGGTTCAGTACTTTGGTGAGAGACTGAAGGGTTTCGCTTTCACTACCAACGGTTGGGTTCAGTCTTACGGTTCTAGATACGTTAGACCTCCTATCATTGTCGGTGATGTTTCTCGTCCCGCTCCCATGACTGTCAAGGAGTCTCAGTACGCTCAGTCCCTGACTGACAAGCCTATGAAGGGTATGCTTACTGGTCCTGTCACCATCCTGAGATGGTCTTTCCCCAGAGACGATATTTCTGCCAAGGAGCAGTCTCTTCAGCTTGCTCTTGCTCTCAGAGATGAGGTCAACGATCTCGAGAAGGCTAATGTTAAGGTCATCCAGGTCGACGAGCCTGCTATCCGTGAGGGTCTTCCTCTTCGTGAGGGTAAGGAGCGTGATGACTACGTCCAGTGGGCTCCTCTGTCTTTCCGTCTCGCCACCTCTGGTGTTGACAATGACACTCAGATTCACTCTCACTTCTGCTACTCTGATCTTGATCCTGCTCACATTAAGGCTCTTGATGCTGATGTTGTTTCTATCGAGTTCTCTAAGAAGGATGACTCCAAGTACATTCAGGAGTTTTCTGACTACCCCAACCACATTGGTCTTGGTCTTTTCGATATCCACTCTCCCCGTGTTCCTCCCCAGGACGAGTTTGAGGGCCGCATTAACGATATCCTCAAGGTTTACCCCAAGGAGAACCTTTGGATCAACCCTGACTGTGGTTTGAAGACCAGAAAGTGGGACGAGACCAAGAAGCAGCTTACCAACATGGTTAACGCTGCTAAGATCTACCGTGCCAAGTTTTAAGTCATTTGACTTGCTCTAAAAAAATCATCATTCAACATGATATCTTGCATTAAAAAATTTTTTTTTTGCAGGATTGACCCTCTGTATTTATTTGTTTTTATTTGTTTTTTTCATGATTTCAACATCTTTTTTTTTCTTCAGGGAAGGGGTTCTTTTTAAAAAAAAAAAGTGTTTCAACAACGATGCTCCAGCATCATCTGTTTTTCATATGTAATGTTTTTTATGTATCTAATGACAATTACCCTCAACGGGATTTTATGTATAATATATTTTTTTTTTATCAAAGTTTGTGTCAAAAAGTTTGTTTTTTTCATTTGTAAAGAGGTTTTTATATTTTATTGTTCTATAAAGCAGCATATATTATTCTTTAAGGAATCAAAAAAAAAAAAATACACATGCGATTGTATACTTATTGTTACAAAATGACAATATATTAAAAGTATTTATATAGATCAAAAAAAAAAAAAGTATATATAAAATTTTTTCATCCATGAAGCTTTTTCCGTCTTCTTGGATTTGGTTTAGTCGAACCTGGCGTTGATACTGGCGTCCCTACCACGGTGTTTACACCCGTTCCACTGCCCGCCGCCGCAGTAGTAGTAGTAGATCCATTTGTGGTGGTGGTACCAACAATACTTCCTACCGCTGTTGTCAAGTTTGTGCCATTGCCCGTCGTCGCTGGGCCATTGTTGTTGTTGGTGCTGTTGGCGCTGTTGGTGGTGGTATTATCATCAAGGTAGGCTGGGGTCCCGCCAATCGTAAAACCTAACGCCCGATCAATAACCGAAAAGGCAATCCGTTCCATGTTAGTATTCAGTAAGGCTGTCGATGAGTTGTTGTTGCTGCTGCTGGTAATACCGCCACCGCTGCTAGCCGCCGGGGTTGTTCCTGGTGTTACTTGTCTGCTGCTGCCGCTCACATTCCTACCGTTGACCCCACTATTATTATTAATATTATTATTATTACTACTACTGCTAATATTTATACTGTTACTATTATTATTATTATTATTATTGTTATTATTATTACTATTGCCGTTGTGCGTGTACCCCGCAGCCGCAGGATCGTTTTTGTAAAAATAGCCCTGCGACGGCGAAAATCCGTGCAACCGCGAGGCCCGGGCCAGCGCCCGCGTCAACGCCAGCGTGGTCGACAGCACGCGCGAGCTCACCACGCTATGCACCGACGGCGCCATGTAGATGTTCTCGCCGACCACAAAGTACGTCGACAGCGGACGGGTCTCTTGGGGCGACAGCCGGGTCTGTTTGCGGATGACCCACAGCTCGGGCTCGCGCGCTATCGCGACTACGAACTCGGTGCCCTTCATGTTTCGGAGCTCGGCGTATAACTGTTGTTGGTGAGACTGGTGTGGAGACGCACCAGGAACTGCCGCTGCCGGGGCCGCCGCTGGTTGTTGTTG
The DNA here is from genome assembly GCA_013305925.1 of Geotrichum reessii. NCBI lineage: Eukaryota > Fungi > Ascomycota > Dipodascomycetes > Dipodascales > Dipodascaceae > Geotrichum > Geotrichum reessii. The sequence continues at coordinate 19,608 of QVTG01000224.1, read as the reverse complement.
GAATTGCGACTGCATTTTCAGAATTTGGTTGTTGGACCCGCGGTCGTAGAATGGTGAATACGAAAAGTACTCAAGGACGTTGTCCGTGCGCAGCCCATTATTTTGTTGAATCCATTCAGGGGACCGCCACTGAACCTCGTCCAAGGGTTCTGATTCCATCTTTTGCGTGTGTGTGATGATATAAACCAGGTGTGTGTTTGTTGATAGGTATTAAGGATACACTTTTTTTTTTTTCATGTGTGTTGAATTGAATTTATTACATAGAGACAACAAAAAAAAAAAAAAAAGCTTTGGCTTACACAACAAAACTCACATATCTTGAAATCAATTTTTGCAAGTACTGAAATATGCGCGGACCAGACCTATATCTACGCTACCACCTCCAAGTCCGTGTACACGCAATCTTGAAAGTCTCCAGTCAAATCTTTGTGAAACTTATCTTTAAAGTCGGTGTAGATTTTCTTGAGCTTGCTAACATACAAGCGATGGTAGTAGTCAACCTCAGCATCGCTAGGGTTGCTACGGTATGGCATATCTATCGGCTCGCCGATAACAATGTTAATCGGCCGACGATATGGAATGATTCCAAAGTCATAGTTGAAAATACCTCGCGCATGCATCAATGGCAGCGTGAAACCCAACTTGCGCTTGAAAAGGTCCTGCAATTTGAATAGTGTAGAGTGCTCGTCATTTTGGACTTGTTCGTACACGTCATTTTCGCCAAACGCAAGTGTCGGCACCAGCGTGGTGTTAGGCACCGTCATGGCCAATTTGACAAAACCTTTGCGCTTATTAAGAATGAGATTTAGCTGACCAGGCCGAGCCAATAGGCTCTCTTGGGCACCACCAAGTACAATGCAAATAGACTGACCACGTTTCAATAGAGCGGTACAGCTTTTCTTGGAAACCGAGGCAAGACCAAGCGAAAGCAGATACTCACGGTAAAACGGTACCTGAAACTGCGCAACAAGTGTCAGCGTCGAGACGGGGATACCGGGGAACATTTTCGACCAGTTGCAGCCTTCAGTCGCAATTGCGCCAATTGCACCCATGCTGATAATTCCATGAGGGTGATACCCAAAAATGTACTGTCTACCCACTCTCTTAAGATTGTTGCGCTGCGTTGCTTTTTTAGTGTTACCCGCACCTAAGGCATTCTGTAAAAACGAGAGCAGCCATGTAGCAAGCTGATTTATTAATGTGCGCATGCTGAATTGGCTTTGCATATCAGAAAACTCTTTTGAGCTTTGAATGATCTTGTAAGGTTTGACAATGCTGTTGTCGTCTGGGTCGCCTTTCTCGGAGAGAGTGGAGTCAGTCGATTCGGTAGGGTCAATACTATCGTCATCAACAATTGTAGACTCTAGTCGGGGCGACTTGGACTCAGGTTCTGGTGTACTGATCGCCTCTCCAGCTGAGACAAAAGTAGGTGCAAGCTCATGCGTTTTATAGAGCGTGAGAGGAAAGTAATTGCTAAAGTATTTCCACAACAACGAGTTTCGAAACACCAACGAAGATCTATTAATTGAGTCGCCATTTTCATGAGAGTTGTAGTCAAAGAAAAAAAAGTAGATTAAATAGACAATGATGAGTGGCCATAGCGGTGGGAAAGAACAGAGAAACAGGAAGATACCCAGCACAGAAGGAATGGAAAACACATGCCACACAACTGCTAGAGTTTGGAGGCGTCGATAAAGAGGCGTTGTTAGCGGAGCAAAAGAAATAGGCATCCTGAAAAAAAAAAGCCCAATATAACTACTAAGACACTGAAATGATGATATTTTAATGGTGAAAGTAACAAGTTGAGATGCCCTAGTCCAACCAAGCACGAATGAAAGTTTTAAAAGAGTTTGATCGAGGGTTGCGCAAAAGGCGGGGTCAAACTAGATAGACTACAAATATCAAAGTTGAGCAGAAGAAACACGACGCTATCAAAAAGACACTTGGAACGAGAGACGGTGATGAGATAAAAATCTTTATAGAAAAAAGTATATATATGTATTATGGAATTTAGCTAAGGAGATGTAAGAAAGAAAAATCAAAAGCAATGCAGGTTCGTCGAGACTGTGGAAATCGTGTTGACAGGCGATAAAAAAAAAATAAACACAAACATGGGAAAAGGGACCTTAACAAATACATATCACAGAGCACAAAGCAAATGTTTTTATTTTGGTTTTCTGACATTTCACATAGACATCACCAGCCATCCAAAACATCACTGAAAGCTTTTTTTAAAAAAAAGAAGTTTTTTTCCCCTTTATTTCGACCCGGTACCGTTGTTATGGTCGGACATGACAAAGGTCTATGGCCCTAACCCATGGGTTTAGGGTTGATGCGGCTTAAAAACTTTGCCCCAATTAAAAAAAGAAAAAAAAAAATTTCACTTCCAACCAAGACAAGCGACGCCTTCCAACCAAAATCACGGAACTGGATAAAAAAATCTAAAAATTTATTGGTAAAAAAAAAGAAGCAATACACACACACACACACACACAAAACTGCCACCTCATTACCAGTCCACTGTTAAAACTTTGCGTAAGCCATTTACTTTTACTCAGCACACAGTAAAAATAGACTAGTAAAAGTAGCAGTAATAGCAGAACCAAATATCTACGACATTTTTAGTATTGCATAATGATCAGATCTCGCTGTTTGAGAGAATCTTCTGGCTTGCTCCCCAGGCTGGCCTCCGTTGGCATGCGGGCCCAAAAGCAATTTTACAGCAGTAGCTCTTCCAAAGATTCCGATAAGATGAGTTTAATGATGTTTCTTCGTACTACCATTGGTCTCGACCCTCCTCTTCCCCCTGACTACCCAACCGTTGAGAACAGATTCCATCCGTGGGAAAGCTCTCCCTCTGAGGAACTTAGGCAACGTGCTGCTTTCATCAAATCCCGGGCCAAGTGTCCTGTTACTCACAAGAACATTGCGTACACTTGTCCCAAATCTGGTATTCCTACTCATCACTCAAAGGAGGCCTGGGAGCAGGACACTGAATACCATAGCAGTGGCAAGTATGAGCTGTTGAAGAAGGCCAACATCTACGAACATGATTTACGAAGTGGCAGAGAGTTTCCCGAATTTGATTTCCCTGGAGTTCAGATGCGTGATGCCATGGTCAACTATCTCAACTGGGATACCTTTTTTTACACTAGAGAGTTTTTTTCCATGGACTCTGAGTTCAACCTTGCGGCAGTCACCAAGATGTTGACCTACCCCGTAACTATGGCTTCTATTCTCGACGAGTACTCACCGTACCAGCTCAAACCTAAAGGTCCTTTGACTATTGAGGGTCTCAAGTCGCTCGCTGCGCTGCGTTACACAATGTTTCCCAAAGACAGAACTAAAGTCTGGCAAGACCGTCCCGCCCGTTTTTTCATTCTTGGCGCACGGTCCGAATCACAGCTACCCGCACATGTCTGGAAGCAGTTATCATATCTGTTGCAATTCACTGAGTTTGAGCTTGTTTTCATTGGTCCTGAGTCATACTTTGACCGCACCCGCAACCACTACGTGACTAGTGACCACAAGATCTCGCATCGCATTGATAACAGAATGACTTTCACGTACTACACCAACTACTTCCATGTGCTTCACGAGGCCCAGGATTTGTTCCCCTACGATCCTTACCAGGATTGTTTCTTCTTGTTTCACCCCGGTTTGGGCGCGCCTGAGGCTATGGATCAGTGGGAGAAATCTCTTCCTGGTTTACTAGAGAGTAAGTGCCCAGTCTTTGTGACCGGTTTCCACGAGAGTGACTCGAACCGGGACTGGGAATGGCTAAATAAGAAGTTTGGCAACGAGATGGATGTGCTCATGGAGCCCACCGAGAACATTTTCAAGTCACTTAAATGGGAGCTGAATGACCTAGACCCCTCTGAGGTCTACCAGTTTAACCAGCAAATGTTTGGATTTAGAGGCAAGAGATACCATGCTGTTCTTCATTAATCTTGCTATAGACGTGTATATATATATGTATATTTTTTCCCCCCTCTTATAAATTGTAAATTAACTATTAAAAATTTGTTTTCCCCCTTCTTGATTGTTTCAATATTGTGCACTTGTGTTCAAGTATTTGACGTACGGGTTAATGTTGTGGGTTTGGGGTATGTGCCTAATTGGCCCTCAGCAAATGAAAATTAAAACCTTTGATTTTTTTTTATAACATCGGAACACTCACCATCTTTTTCTCTCTTCCATTACTCTTTAAATTACTCAACCGGATTTAGATTTACTTGTCCTACAATCTACTCATCTAAAATTATAATGAAGCCTACTCTCGCCACTCTCAGAACTCCCTTGATCAGATTCTTGGGCAAGAGAACCTTTCCTTGTAAGTGCTACTCCTGTGCGCCTTGCACTACCCACTAATATTCAAGTCATTTACCCCATATTAACAACATCATCCCCTTATATCAAAACAGCATCCATTGACCATACGCCAAAGCCGCACCCTCAATCGCCTACTCAGAAACTTCCTGCCTCGTTCTTCCAAGCTGCCACGCCTTCTTTTGCCAGCAATTTCTCGACCGGTAAAATGCCCTCATCTCCTGTTGCTGCCAAGGAGGGTGAGCTCTTCAGCGTCACCGAGCTGCCTAGCAGATTTAGAACCAGAGAGATGTCCGATCTGGAGATTGAGACTGTCAATCTTGGCTCTGCCGACTACGTTTTTTAAATGCTTAGTCTTACACTCGTAGACACCATTAAAAAAAAAAACGGTCGGAAATGAAAGAAGGAATAAAAAAGAGGCCGGATGCCCGCTTTGTGAAACAACACAGTTGCTGGCTGTATACTTAGAAGGATCATTATTATCATTGTCATCGTTATGTTTATTATTATTGTTAATATATTATTATTGCTGTTTTTTTTTTTTTTTTTTTTTTTTTTTTTTTGATTTTTTTTTTTCTTCTTAAGCTACGTTAATTTTATTTTACCTTTTTTTTTTTTTTTTTGCTGTGCTAGGACGCGAGTCGGACTTGAGCCGTTGAGGTTGGGTAGTTCGGGTGTATGCAACACTTGTCATTTGTTGTGCAGCAACCGGATCGGGCGGACAAAAAAAAACACTTAAATATTATATTTATGGTTTAAGAGCTATGTTTTAAATACTTCAACTAATTACCCGGTCGTCCAAATTCTTTTCAGCTCAACTCCACCTCATATATCGACATCCATTACCATCAACACCAGTCACCACCTATTTATTATCACCTACTATCGCTCTCAGGAACTACCACTGCCAAGCTTAGTATTTCTTCCTGAAAAACCATTTTCAAAAAAATTTTTTTTTTATCTACTAAAATAAATAATTATAATGGATCATAATCCCGTCAATTGGGGCAGACCTCGCAACGACATCTACGGCGAGTACGATCACAGAATTCACAATGCCAGCTTTAATGACAACCCAATGATGACAGGCACTGCGCCCAATGCTCACACTCAGTCTCCCATTGTGACTGGTACAAGTGTTATTGCTATTAAGTTTGACAAGGGCGTCATCCTGGCTGCCGATAACCTAGGTATGGTGGCGAACTTTTCTATCTTTACACAATAGTAAATTTAAGTTATTGTTTCTAACAATTGTTATTTTAAACTAGCTTCCTATGGTTCTTTGGCTAGATTTACTGATCAGGAAAGGCTTCTTCCTGTTGGTAAAGATACCGTTATTGGCATTGGCGGAGATATTTCTGATTTACAGTACCTTCAAAGAGTGCTTGAACAACTAGAGTGAGTCCAATTTAACTGAAGTTTTTTGAATTAATCTTTTGACGCTAATTTTTTTTTTTTTTTAATAGAATCAATGAAAACTACGACAATGATGGAAACTCACTGAAATCTTCAAACGTGTTTCAATATCTTTCAAACTTATTCTATAATAGACGCTCCAAAATGGACCCTCTATGGAACGCTGTCTTGGTTGGTGGTGTCGAAAACGGCAAACCCTTTTTGTCTTACGTTGATCTTAGAGGTGTGACTTACTCATCACCTGTCATTTGTACTGGCTTTGGTGCATACCTTGCGACTCCGCTGCTTCGTAAGGTGGTCGACAAGGAGGGCGATGAACTCAATGTTACTGAAGAGCAAGCGCGAAAGGCTATTGATGAATGTATGAAGGTGCTGTTTTACCGCGATGCCAGAAGTTTAGACAAGTACTCAGTGGCCACTATCACTGAGGGCAACGTTCGGATAGAGACTGACGTTCACTGCGAGAATCAGTCCTGGAGATTTGCCGGTAGCATCCGTGGCTACGGCACCCAACGCGAGTAGATTGCTTTTTCTTTTCATTTTTTATTTTGCAAATATAGCAACTAATGAAGACTTTTTGTATCTACTCTTGTGTATGGCTAGGGCTATTTTGTGTCAAGGGAGTTAGAGTAATCATAAATATATATCTATTATTATTTTCATGAAATTGGAAGCGAAGAGAGAGTTTACGGAAATTAGCTGTAAGAGTCTGTGTAACAAAATAACTGTAAACTTATCACTTGAAATAACTAATTGTCAATTTTTTTTTCCCCCTAGTATAGGGACAACTTAACAAAACAAACCATGACGCCAGACAAATTTGAGAATGAAAAGCTTTATAAGCCAGGTTATATTTCATAAGAACCAGATTATATTTAGAGATTTTCTAATATTATCTATCTTCTCTTTGAAAATGAGCTCAATGGAACAATTCAACCAAATCAATAAAAATTCTTTGGGATCGAGCTATTAAGTAATAATCACGTAGACAATAAAACACCAACAACCATAAGGACAAAAAACGATGAAAAAAAACCAACCACTCTTATTTATATAAATGTGTTAACGGATAACAGCTAAAATTTATTGGTTATTTATCTTTGTAATAATGCCGAATTCTTTATGGATTGATTCATATACCAAGGGAAATGACACATAGATACGTAGTTATGAAAATTCATCAATCTGCTTTAATTATATCTGTAATCATTATTTAGAACCATGTCGGTAGTGATTTGAAAAAAAAATTTGTTTAGTGAAAACATAATTTTTTCGAGCGGCTTGAATAAATTCGTTAAGATAAGTCTTCATAATTAAGAGTTACAATGAATAATAAAAACTTGTATACTGTTAGATAACTTCAAGTAGAAATTGTATTGTCAGAAATTTCTAAATCAAAACAGATGAAAAAAAAGGGGTGTTTCTTTCTTTTTATTTTTATTTTTTCAATTAATAGTTGTTCAAAATAATATTATAGTATTAATTAAATCATCTCCAAGTAAGTTATTTTTTTTGTAGAAAGAATACTTTTAGCTATGTTATTTTGTAATATGGATTTACAAATTATTTTGATTCCGAAAAATTGAGCTTATAAAACCTGATTATTCCTTTGAAAAAAAAAATACAAAAACTTGACTTTTCTTCTTTTACGACTTGAAAGTAAAATTTTAATTATATATAAATAATATGCTGTTAATGAAATACGTAATAATACTATTATTGATAAGAATAAGTATGGACTATTAATATTAGTTTATAATATACGTATGATATTTAGTATAAAAATTCTGTTAATGGAAATATAACTATTAGTGATGATACAATAATATAACATAATTCCACCTTAGCATCAAAAAAAAATATTAAAAATAAATCATTTTGTACTATGAAATGGATTAAAAAGTTGAAAACTTGATACCAAAAAATTCCAATAGATCTATATTAAAATGAATAAACAATCACTTCAAACAAATCTTTTGTCTGAACATTTTATTTTTTATTTTTTTTATTTTATCTTAAACCAATTGTCTAAGCTTTTTAAAATCTATAACACCAGCTCTTCTGACAGCATCATTCGATTTTATCAGATCAACGTAGGTCTTGACAGGTAAATACACCTGGGATAATAGTTGCGTGCTACGCTCCTTTGAGATTTTATCATTTACCGAAAACATAAATATTTCACTAGGCAACAATGGTCCAACATTCTCACCTTCTGCATCCTGTGGTGTATCGTTAAGTGTATAGATATGAATGATTTCTAGTTGTTTCTCATGATCTGACTCAGCAAATTTACACAGTCTATCAAAAGAAACACTATTTTTTCCAATTGGCAGAAATATTGACCTCAAATTGGGTGCATTTTGAAGAATATCACACAGGGAGTCACAAAAGTTATCCTCATACGGATCAAAATCTAAATCTTCAACTAGTCTGTCGCTGAAAATTTCCAAGCGTTCAATGTTTTGTAGTAATGGGAATAGAGCTTCAAGTTCGTTTGATTCCAAACTATTAACAAACAAATTAACAAGTTTGGGATTCTGGCGAACCAAATCAGTAATGATGTTGGTTGTGAGGTGCCAATTATCCAGATTATGCAAAGCGAGCGATACCAAGTTTTTGATCGGGATGGTTGGTGGTCCTCTTAGTTCATTGTCTGAACGATTCCAGAGATCAAAACTCAACTCCAAGTGTGTGATACTGTCAAACCTGGCGACCTCGTTCCAAGAAACAGGAAAGTAAAACATTTCTACACCAGCGGTCAAACATTCAAGATTTTTGGGAATACGCCACTCACAATAGTCAATAGAGCTATTGATAGAGAGTTCAAGTTCTGATAGTGGTAGATCAGCCGTCAGATTGCTAATACTTGCAATGGAAATTGTTTCAGGAAGAATTCCAAAGGAAGAGTCCCAACCAAAACCTTCGTAGACTACCACAAGCTTGTCTAGATTTTTCATCAACGGAATTTGACATAGTGTGTCCTCGTCAACATAGATTGGACCATCAATATAGAGATCAAGAGTTTTGACTGAATCTAAAAGATCTTGATCCATCCCCAGTATCGGTAATATAGGATTTGTACACTCCTCGATTCGTTGATGGATATGACAAATAATTTTGTTGTTATAGCTCAGAATCAAACTGCGAATATTCGACATTATGAATTCATCTTTCAAAGAATCCTCGGATTGGTGTAGATTAAGTGAAATTTGACGCAATCTAGGAAAGTACTTGGACTTGCACATGTCGCTACTTAAGGTAAACATAACATGACCATTCAAAACGTAGCTAGAGATATACAAATGCTGCACCCACATTAATATCGAAGGGGCTGGAGGATTTACTGTACAATAATCGACATAAAACTGCTCGCTACGTTCGTAATGCAAGAATGAATTAGCTGGGATATTGTAGTCCTGAAAATAATCAAACCAACAAACTGATTGCAGCGATCTACGTAGTTCTTCTTGACTCTCGATATTTTCTGAAAAATAGTTTCTAATAATTGAGGTAGGATCTGTTCCAAAATTTGAAAATATAATGCTGAAGACCTTATCTCGTAATAGTTTGCTGGTACAAGCAAGTGAGAGTAGGTCTTTAATGGGCCAGATCAAATTCCAATCCTTGTATAGTGTGTATGAGGGGTCGGCAGAAAAGCGATATTCATGTGTGATGAGAATTAATTGTTTAATGATAAGGTCAAAAATCTCTGAAGGAAGGGTGTCAATCTTATATTTGATCATTGTTGTTCATAGTATTTTTTAGGTGAATCAATAATTCTTTTTTTTTTTTTTTTTTTTTGGTAGAAATAAAACAAGCTCATTTCAAATGGAATCGAGGGGTTTTCAATAATATCCCATCTTCAATCATTCGTAAGTGTACATGGGAGATATTGGGTGATATAATCATTGTAGTGTAAATTATGTAATATAAAGTGAGAACGCGAAACAGCTTGATCGCGCGGTAAGATCTGTTTCTATAAGGCGCTGACCAAGATAATCAGTCAAAATGCCAAACAAGGTATATAAAAACAAAAGAAATTACAAATATATATCAAACAATCCCAAGTACACTAATCTGTTCTAACAATTATAATAAAATCTTAAACAATAGCAAAGCTATCAGTACCCACAAAAATGTCCTTCTTGAAGGGTAAAGACACGCTTTCATCAGAAGCGGAGACAACGTCTGACACATCGACCTTACCAAAGCTGGTCAGAGCTTGTGATACCTTAAAGTCAACACTCATAGGGAAAAAGTCTTCTTCCTCAATAGAACCTGTAACAACCCACTCAAAGGAACCACTAGCTGAGTCAGTTCCAGGAGCTACAGAAGGAATGATCCACTCCAAACCGTCGTCATACTGGTTCCATTCATAGTCTTGCTCATTTGTCACTGAGACCTGTCCAACAGTATGACTTAAGGGAATCTTGACAACAACATCCTCAAGAGTCTCTTCATAACCTGCAATCAGTTCGTATTCGACAATAGCCGAGATTCCTCCATTATCAGCTTCAACAAACCAGCAGTGGAACTCCAATGGAACCAGTGACTCTTCAACATTATTATTGCTTAATTGCCAGCGTAAAACACTAAGTTGCTGATTATTAGCAGGAAATCCACGACGAGGATCTTTGAGCTTGATGACTTTGTTCTTTAAAAATGCATTCTTGTCGACGTTGGGGTGAGTTCTGTAGTGACTACTAGCACCGTCGGCAGTTACGAGGATTTCAATGTGGGTGAGTTCTGGATCGGCAATTCTCAGTTGTAAGCTACCTTTGACCTCTGCGCTCTTGACGTTACCCATACGTTCCACAACTGCGCTAATCTCTTCTTTAATAGCAATGTGAATACCATCATTTTCAATCTCGTCGTCAATCTTCTTAGAACCATTGTTCGCCATGGAATTTGAGCTGTTGTGAACAGAGGCAGCATTTTCAATTAGTAGAGCGGTCTCTGCTTCGCTACCCAGGCTGCCTTTTAATGTGTGTAGAGGTCCAGTCTTCTTTTTACCAAGCTGTAAGCCCTTGCCGCGCATAGAGCTGCTACCCAGGCTTTTGATGGGTCTTTCCTCATGTTCGTAAGATGATGGCGATGGTGTAGAATGTTGAGGAACGACATTGTTGGATCCAAATGATGAAAAGCTCGGTTGGGCTCCAAAGTCGCGTCTGGAAGAACCCTTGTTCTTAAGCTCCAATTGCTTGGCACGAAGCTTTCTTTCTTCCGCGGCTTCAAGCTCCTTGTTTCTCTGAATAATTTCGTGAATCTTTTCTTCGTGACTGTCCATCTCGAGGAAAGTCTTAACCTGCGACAGGGTCAAATTTTCGCGGTAGCCCAAAGAAATGACTTCATCAAAAGCAGAGAGAATTTCAAAAGAGTTGTTAATAATTTCACGCTCGTCAATTTGACGAACAATTGACGAGACGACTTGGCCTAGCAAATGAAGAGTGTCGATATCCTGAAGAATGTTTGACTGCATGTTTGTGATTAAAACAAGATAAAAGTCCTCCATAGGCTGGTAAACGTAGCGAACATCATTATCTTCAACAGTGGTGTGTTGAGTTCCAGAGCTGGTCAGCTTAGGAAAGCTGGCCAACAAAGCAGTGATTCGATCTTTAGGGATCTCGCGGAACTGCCTAGTGACGATAGTTTTACCACCACGAGTGCACAATGAAGCAGCTAAAACAACCTAGAAAAATAATTATTAATTAACAATTGTAAAAAAAAAAAAAAAATTGAAGTTCGTGGCATTTACCATTGCAAAATTATAATATTAAAAGATGTTCTTAGGGTGATAGTAGATCTGGTGGTTATTGAACAATGATGGAAAGGAAGGGTGATATACCCAGGTGTGTCGGTTTTGAAAAAAAGTGAATAACACGTAGCCATATCCCACGAAGCGATTCGACATAAGTCGAGGTTAGGGCAAACAATTTAGGGTATATCTGGGCACGCACACATAAAGCCATTGATTTGAAAAACTCCATCAAATGTTTTTGTAATTATGATTAATAAATTACACAACATTATGTAACCATTAATAATATAGAAATGTTTTAAACAAAGAGGCTGTCGAACAGAAAACAAACAAACAAAAAAACTTTTATGCGTACAGACTAAACCAATCTATTCTAATACAGACTAAGAAACACGCTACCGCTACTATTATTATCATTTCTATCACTTTCTCCCAACTATTGATCCTCTCCACCCCACATTTTAAACATCTTTACATCAGATCGACTGTATTTCTTTTTACGATTCACGCTGAATTAATATGTCGCGGTCTGACTTTGAAGCCTATAAACAGGCAAAGGACCAGATCGCCCAGCTAGAGGCTGAAATGGCCGAGTTTCAAGCTTCTTCCAGAGAGCTTGAACGAGAGCTCGAGATGGAACTGGAGGAGTCAGAAGAACGTCACAAAACCCTGCAAAACACTATCAACATGCTTAATTTAGAGCTTGATGAGCTTAAGGTATGTTTCATGCTTCGTTATCATCATGCGCTTTCATTACCGTTCCTAGCTAACGCTCTATCATAGGCAAAATACAGAACACTTCAAAAAGAGTTTGCCGCATCGCAAGCTTCTCTTCAGAGAGAAATTGTTACATTGCAAAATGCACACAAGGAAGCCTACGGTCGGTTACGTGAAATTGAAATGGCAAACGACGACATGGAAAGAATGGAACGGTATGTTCAATGTCAATTATCTCACATTGATCATATTCTAACTATAATTTTTTTTCTTTCTTTTTATTAGAATCACTCAGTCGACTTTAGAAGATATTGAGCTAAAGTATCATAATTCTTTAGAACAAATTGCTATGCTAGAAGCTGAGATTTCTAGCCGTGACGACATCCAGATCGAACTACAACGTACTAAAGATGAACTGCGTGATGCCAATGAAGAGCTCGCAGTTGCCCAACACAAAATCGAAGTGTTATCATCGTCATCTACTTCAAATATCAACCATAAGGAAAATAGACTTCCTGTTAACGAAATATCAAAGCGTTCAAGTCGGCTTAACGTTCAGACTGGCATTTATGATAAGCGCTTAACATCTACTAGTAACTATGCTCAACAACAAAAGCATCTCATTGACACCGATATGAAGATGAACTCATCTCGAAGCTTGCGCAAAATACACGGCATGCTTGATCAAATGAAAAGTCTTGAGTCAAGAGTTGCAAACTTTAAGTCATCTCTCCCCAAACCTGTATCATCCATTAAGCTCTCAACCTCAACCACGTCGGGCAACCAATCATCACCACAGTGCTCCAGATCAAACTCCAGAATTTCCAACAAAGGAGATGTTTTACAGGATGGACACAGTCACATACCGGTTTCAAGGTTCAGAAATAGTCCGTCCATGAGCAATATTAAGGCTCCTACCTTTGAAAAGAACTCAAACAACAGACCTATGTCTCCTCCTCAGAGAACCAGGAGCTCTGTGAGCAACTACTCGTCCCCTTACCATCATCACTACACAGACCTTAAAAAGATTCCTGATGTTGATGAGAAAAATTCTTTAAAACGTCATGAAAGTAAAAAGTTTGGTGGATCGTATCAGGGTAGTATTGGGGGAGGAACTCGGTCAACATCGTTACATGGCAAAACACATACTGTTGATCTTTCTTCTTTTAACAAATTATCTATTAATGATACGCCCGTCAAAGTTCGACCCACACCCACATACAGCAGTGATAGCATTAACAACTACAAGATTCGACCCAGAGCCGATCCTGTTTCTGAAGAACGGAATTACCGAAAATCATACAATACGGAAAAGCTTCCAGGTTCCGCCTTAAACTCGCTACAAAGTCGGCAAGCCATGGGAAATGGACGGACATAAACTTCAAATTGAATGAAAAAAAAAATCGTGTATATTAATATGTAAATTTTTTTTAAAGCTCGAAATTTGATTTCTGTGATCTGTAGACTGCCTTAGTGGCACCTGGAGGTAAAGGTAGCTGTTTAACTTCAACGGAACTGTCATTACCATTCGTGTTGCTACCACCTTTTCCGCTTGAGTTTCCGGATCGGTGTTTCTCCTTGTAGTCTCTTTGCTTCATAGCCTTTCGAATGATCTGGCCCAGTCGTGTATGTTCGGAATTCGTAGTTCCTAAAGACCGTGGTTTTGACCAGGCAAGTCTAAGTTTGCATCCTTTGATAATCAGCTTTCCCGAGCCTTCTGGACTCGAACCCTTTAGCGCTGCATTCTCAGCACTCTGTCTGTCCGCAAAGTTGACAAATGCACACTTAGCACGGTGAACACACATTACAGAGGTAACTTTTCCAAACTGGCTAAAGTGAGATTTTATCAAATATTCTGGGAGATCTTCTTCAATGCCCATAATAAATAATGAAATGATTGTTTGGTCACTGGGTGGCTTTGCCGTACCGTTGAGAGGCAACTTGGATGCCAACTTGGATACTTCAACAGATATTGCTTGATTACTTTGTCCATCTAATGATTCCTTGTTTTTGATGAGCCGAGATGCTGGCGATGAAGCTGCAGCTTCTTTTAGTTGTTTCTTGTAGTATGGCATCGAGGTGGCAAGACTTTGAAGTAGTCGTTTTGCAGCATCTGATTCCTCCAAGGCTCTTCTTTTAGCAGCGTCCAGTGTCGCCTCCTCAGAATTCTCAAAATTCTGAGCAATGTATTGTTTGATTACAGCGTTGGAATTTTCGTGGACCGAGCTGGCACTATCTCCGACCATTTTCAACGCAGCGTCTCTCAAAGCTATAGGCAAGCCGTATGTCAAATCCATCAAACATGACTGACAGCAATTCCGTTGTCGTGCGCAAGTGAGACAAATAGTTGTCCGCTTATACTTCGCTCCCTTTTCTGGCAGCCATCGAAACATTGTGAATGGTCGCGTACAAAGCTTGCATTCCGCGCCAAACTTTTCACGAATCATGCGGACATATGGGTTAGAACCAAGACAGTTCTCACAAACCGCAGGAACCTCAGACTCTTCCCATGTCGCCTTGTTAATATCAGATCTGTATTAATAGTTAGCATAAACCCGTAAGAATATATATATTTTTTAGAAGGAACAAAACATACTTTGGTGGCATCAGAATGACCTTTTTTGTTATTATTTTGTGACTTGTTAATGGAGAGAAGAAACGTTACTCCCAACTAGAATTCGAAAAAAAAAAATAAATTAAAAAAAAAGAGGCAAAAACCTGATTTAGTTTGAAATTTCATCATGCCCTACTAGGTTTTTGATCTATTATTATACAGTAGAACTGAACTCCTTATGATGCAGAACTTCTACAAATTCGTCAAGGTAGATGATTCTAAATCGCTCAGAGCTGCCTACAGAGTCTCGTAGTCTCACCCAGTTCTGGCTTAGACTTAACCCAAAAGAATACAGTTCTACCCTCCACCCGTTTGCTAAGGCCTTTTCCACAGCGGGATAAAAACCCATTGTACCGGCGAGTGTAGACATCTGACCATCACCCGTAGTGAGAACTAAAGTTCCTGGAGTTTTTTTATTTGATAAGATGATTCCCAAAATTTGAAAAGACAGCATCTCGTCCACGCCATGTTCTTTTACTCCTCTTCCTTCATCATCATGTTTCGACACCCGGTCCATAACTGTTACTTCGTATCCAATCGACCGGCACTGATCAAACATGGCATGGTAAATGTACGTCATTGACATATTCTTCTTTGGATAACTTCCGCAAACACTTTTCTTTATGGAGGTCCGGCCTCTCTGAAGGATTAAATCCAAGGCTTCCATGTCCATTTTTATTGATGTTACTTTTCCAAATGACTTTGGGTAATCGTCATAAACTGCTTTTTGAAATCCAATAAAAATGTTTGACAGGTCTACCAGCGTGTATATGTCGCTGTGGCTAACCGATTCATTGGGTAGTTTGGGAAGTCGGGGCACAAATAGAGTGTTTTTGTCGCCTTTGAAGATTTGAAGCAACAGTTGGTACAGTTTTATGTAACGTGCATTCTTTATGTCAATGATAGACTGATTCGTTTGAAGTTTTTTAGAGGCAGATCGAGATTTCTTGTAATCTCTGGCCATTGGTAGAAGTAGTGGAGAGAAGAAACGGGTCTACTAGCGACAAATCAATCATCAAATGGTAAAAGTTCAGGAGAGATAAAAGAAAAAAAAAAAAAGGCTAGGTTGCCATTATTTTTTCCAACAAAAATTTAATCGTTTAGTACTTATGTTTTAAGTAGTAAAGCTGAAGCCTTTACCACGAAAAAATCTTGTGATAAGCTATCACTGTAGTAAATACACGTCAGTTTTAAAAATCTTTTTTTTTTTTTTTTGAAGTCAGAAATACGTATATTTAATTTACTTATGAGCCTAGCCAGTCTCCATAGTATTGTTTTTTTGATTATTCTAAAAATCAAAAAAAAAAAGTATTTTATAATTATCAAAGTATATATAGTTTGTTGGTATTTTTTTTTTTGATATGGTTTTATTCTTTTTGCTGAATTCCTTTTGAAGTTATGGATTACAATCTCTAGAACTGGCTATGTGCATTTTTTTTTTATTTTTTTTTACCAACGATTGTTTTTTGTTATATAATTTTTTGATAACAAATTATACGTATTGTCGATGGTAATATACCACATTTGTTGATGAAGATATGCCCATGCTTTTTTTTTTTCCACTGGAAAAATGTCATTAAATGAAATTCTGGGCTGAGATTTTTTGAGAATGCTTTTAAAGTATTTTGTTGTAAAATGAATTACAAACTTGAATTTATGGTGATGATCATGTTGGGTTCCCCTTGCTACCCATATTTTATTTGTGGGAAATTCGGCGCCATTAAAGCAACTTAAATGGAAATGTTTTAGGAGCAGCTACCGCTAAGTGATCTATTCTTGTTGTATTTCCTTAATGTCTTCTTTATAGTATAACTTATAATTGGCTGTACAAAAAATAAACTGATTATAATAATATAAACTTGGCTGCAAATTTGTTTTGGTTGTTGATCGAATTACATGACGGAGTTTTACCGAAAGCCATAACTTTACTTTTCTAAAACCTCAATACTATGATATTTGTGTTATTAGCTAATAATGCAGTCCCTAATAATAGTTAAGTTGTTTTCAAAATTATTTGCATCAAAAAAAAAGAATAGTGTTGTGAGTTTAAATATTTTCAAAATGCTTTTGTTACTGTGACGTTTTGATTTGAAACCAATAAATTTTTGGAAAAAAAAAAACCAGTTAAATTATTACACCAAAAATTAGCAAACAAGACTTGACAAATCACCCAGCAATAATATTTGTTTGAAAAATAGCAAAATTTATAAGAATTTAACGATAGGGTTCACAATTTGTATTACTAGTTCACGCATTATAGGCGCCAAAACATTTATAGAAACTATCTACATGATAAGAAAACCGGAGGTAACTGTTATCAAGTGTATATAAAGATCAGGGATTAACGCATAGTTAAGCCTTAACAACCAGCTCTAATCAAAGGAGGAAAAAAAACAAAAAAAGTATCAAAGAATATGAAAACTTTAATATTGATTTGAGATTTTTGACATCAAGTAAGGCTACGAAATCAAATTTCAAAAGACTGGTCTTGAGCAGACATGTCTAGTAAAACCAAAAGTGCTTTGATCAGTTAGATTTTAATTTACGTATAATACCTCTGATAATCAAATAATTATGGTTAATGAATGATCTATGTTTGAAAAATCTTGCACGGCTAGACACATGTAAGTCAATACAAATACATGACGGGTACTAAATCTTTACTTTAGTCAGTTTTTAGCGAAATGAAGATCAAATCGAATACATAAGTTTCTCATTAAACATACAAAAAAATTATAAACTTATTTTTATTCTAATCTGTGCATGTGTTTAAATATGAGCCTAATATTTATTTTTCTACACTTTTCATCGGACACGGCTACTCAAACTTATAAGGAACTAAGAATTATATTGATAAACTATGAACAAAAAAGGTGTGTTAGTTCAGGATCAAGCTCTATATAAGCGACTTAGAATACACTACACACTCTCCCTAGTAACTTGCTATAGCATCGTTCATTATATATTTTTTTTAAATTCGGTAGGTTGCACTACTATATTACTGTTCTCTGGAATAATCGGTTGATCTTTTACTTTTCCTTATGGTTGTTATTTGCTAATAACCGCTCAATGACTCTTCTTATGTTGTTCTTGTATCAAAAAGCACTACAATATTTTGACCAGTGCCCTAGAAGGTCTTTGAGCATTTTTCAATCAAGTCGCTCTATATCGTAATCTCATACGATCGACAAACAGCCAACAAAGTGTGGTACAATTAAACTACAACGTAATAACTATGCCTTAGTTTCATGATTTTGAATTTGTTTAATTGACCAGTTCACAGGCCCATTCATTTTTTCTGAGTCTGGCTTTTCATTGCATTACCAACTCTCACCGGCTTTCTCGTGTTTCAACGGGCTCCGAGTGTGTCAAAAAATCTAATCTTGTATGGAGCCGCACTAAAGATTAAAAAAGAAATTAATCTGACGTAAACATGCATAAAAAGAGCAAACAAATGCATAGTTTATGCATAATTTTAGCAAGCGTCGACAAGTTCAAAAACCTTAAAATGTGAATTTTACGC
Source organism: Geotrichum reessii (assembly GCA_013305925.1). NCBI lineage: Eukaryota > Fungi > Ascomycota > Dipodascomycetes > Dipodascales > Dipodascaceae > Geotrichum > Geotrichum reessii. Next base: position 1,248 of record QVTG01000224.1, on the reverse strand, counting down.
TTTTTCAGTTCGATTTGTGGATAATCTCCCCGCGGATTGTTCATGCCGTCAGAAGCGCCGGGACTATTTGAACAATATATTTGTTGTAGAGTCACTGTGTTATTAACACTTAGGTCCCAACGGATTTCCCCCCTCGGAACACTAATATACCATCTGTTTGTATGGTATACGATGTGGTTTGTGTTATCAATGATGATCATAAGAGAGGGAGTTTTTTTTGTTTTGTTTTGTATTCATTTCCAATTAAACACTGGTTATTAATAAATATAAATAAATTCGATCTGTCTCTCACGGAAAAAAAATTTTTTTTTCTTCTTTTCCTTTCTTCTTTACCACCAGAACTTCTAACCAACGCTTTATTTTCTCTTTTTTTCTTTTTCAAGCCTTGCTTGGTTGTACATAAATAACATCATTCACAGCTCAGCTGAATTTTTCCACAATGCCTCCCAAAAACCTATTCAGATTTGCTGCTGGAGACGGCTTATCTAAGCTATTGACCAGAAACACAGCATGGGCAAGTCGTATGCAAACCGCACGGCCATCACTTTTTCCGACAAATGGACAGGGCCAAAGTCCTCAAATCTTGTGGGTTGGCTGCAGTGATTCTAGAGTTAGCGAGGCCTGTCTTGATCTTCTACCCGGTGAAGTGTTTGTTCATAGAAATATTGCCAACGTGATGCCCAACGGCGATCTAAACTCATTGTCGGTGATCCAGTATGCAGTTGAGGTTCTCAAGGTCCGTCACATCATTGTCTGTGGACACTATGACTGCGGCGGTGTGTGGGCGTCACTTACAACAAAAAAGTTGGGTCTCATTGACAACTGGCTCAAGGCAATCCGTGATGTCAAGGCCAAAAACAAGCATGAGCTTGATAAAATCAAGGATCCGCACCAAAAGGCGAATCGGCTGGTGGAGCTGAACGTCGTAGCGCAAGTCCACAACATTAGACGCAACGACCTTGTTATGGATGCAGTTAAGAACGGTGATCTTGATGTGCATGGCGTGGTATATGATGTTAAGTCGGGCCTGATCAAAGAGCTCGACGTCCCTGAAGATGAAGACAGTAGTGAATACTACATCTGCAAATAGATGGAGGCCTCTCCCACTTTTGGTAACGATAATGATGATAACGATAGATAATTAAATAATAATAATAATAATAAAATAATAAAATAATAATATAATAATAATAATAATAATAATAATAATAATAATAATAATAATAATAATAATAATAATAATAATAA
>QVTG01000223.1:6585-37218 GCA_013305925.1 Geotrichum reessii | reverse complement strand
GCAGGACTCGAACCTGCGCGGGAAAATCCCAAAAGATTTCTAATCTTTCGCCTTAACCGCTCGGCCATAGTGCCTAACTATTTTTCATTATTACTGCATTGTATTTGATTTTCAGAACAAATAATGTTTGCAAATCAAACTTGAATAAATTAAATAAAATCTTGGCAAGTCTGTTTCCTAGTCAAAAAACCTTTAAGCAAAGAAAATGTGGTAACTTATCAAAGGCCTTGGCTATCTTTCTTGATTAAACAGGGAATGTTTGCAGCCAACGATGGCCAACAGAAAACCCGCTAAGTGAGTTTGGTCAGGGAGATTGAATCAGCATATAGTCGACACAGTGGGATGCCTCCTTGAGAGAATATTAGCAGTCAACAATCGATACAAGTAGAGCTGTAAAAAACTTGGCACGGAGCGGTACGAGAGAAACGTTGAGCAACTCAGATCTAGCTCTAAAAGGTACGAGGCAAGAATGCCAAAAATAGAGAGGAGTTATGTTGACTATATAATCTATATCAATTAGTTTATACCGTCAAGTAAGTGAGAATAAAAAAAGATATTACTCCTAAAAAGAAAAAGAAATTGGTATCCAACGTCAACAAATAATGTATTAGTATCGAATATTGTTTCAAAATGTTTTAAATCAATTTTTGAAACGTTTTATAGGTATAATTGAATATAAAGTGATAGACGTAAGCTCCAAACATTATTTCTTTTATTAAATCTTTTCATCCACCTATACATTGTGATAATGTAAGGTCTTTTGCAAACAATAACAAGCCTTGATGGCCAAGTTGGTAAGGCGCGTCACTAGTAATGACGAGATCGTCGGTTCGAATCCGGCTCGAGGCAATACTTTTTGATAGTTTATCATAACGAGGGTTTTTTTTTTTTTACCACTTGGATCAAATAAAAAAAAAGAAAGAAAAAAAAAAAGAAAACAGCTATTGAAAATAGAAATTTGATTGATTGTCTATATATCAAGACGTTTTAATAACAACAACAACATAAAATACACTTTTTTTTTTATACTTAACTATATTTACTATCTGTCAAATCTGTCAATGATTCGAATTATGGAAGAAGAAAAAAGGGCCTGTAGCTACCAATTGAGAGACAAGAAAAAAAATAACATTAATAATGCTAACGTATATATATATAAATACAATATGAGATACCACCAACCTTATATACTCAACTTCTATACATGCAAACGAAAAAAAAAAAAAAAAAAGACAACAAAAATAAAAAAGATTGTAGTCGTGTCACTCACAACAGTCTAACCCATACTGCTGTGCATATGATTGGTATTAAACTTGTGAATGAACCTGTAGAAATAAATAAATGCAAAAAAAAAAATCATTCGAAAATCTTGGTCTGTTTTTTTTTTTTTTTTTTTTTCGAAACCTGGTAAAATAAGAAACCGTTTTTGATTATACCCCTGCATTGCTATGATTTTTAATCAAATTAAATCCCTCGGGTCAATGGGATCCTTTCGACCTGTTTTGGGTTATTGTAATAGTCTAGATCATTGTCCAAGTCGTCATTGTTCTGATCCATAGCGCGCTGGTAGTACGTAGAACCCTGGCTCATACTGTTGATGCTGTTTTCTCTACTGGTTTCGCTGTAGTGATCTCCGCGATTTTGGCTGGTCTCAAGAATTTCGCTGCGCATTTGCAGGCGCTGGTTATACCGATAATTATATTGCTGCTGAAGCAACTCATGTTCTGTTGATGCCAGATTCTGCGCCATTTCATAGATCTCGCGATTGATGGGGAACGATGTGCCGTCACGATGCGGTCTGTCGTGAAAAGTGAGGGGCAGTGGCCACTCCCAGTATCGCTCGCCCAGAATTTGCTTCAAGTTCTCGCGCCAGCCAAGATCAAAAATATTGCCAAGCGACTTGGATGACGGAGCTTCGCGGTAGCGGAAAGCGCCAGTGGGTAGCGAAGTTTTGTAACGGATTGTCTCAAGGTTTTCGAGCACAGTCTTGTTGCACAATGAAAGGTAAATGCTGTAAGCTGTAAAGACAGCAACAGCCAAACCCATGACACCTGAGACAATGAAAAGCGCAACCCAGTTGAGAGGCACCATGATGAAGGACTTGGGTCGGTATAAGCAGTCGTACACAGCGTACGACGAGGCCATGAGGCACACTAGACACAAGCCTGTGACGTACGACAGGAAAAGCAAAAAAAACTTGTGGTTACGGTACCCAATGCAGGTGGCAAACCATGGGCAATGATGATCCATACGCAAAATACAACGCCGACAGGTACTACAGTGATGCGTGCGGTCAGGTTTCCAGCACTGACATTTGTTACAAAAGCGCATTTTGCCATTCTCTTTGGCAGTAACGTTGAGGTCAACGTTTGGCGGCAGTTGCGTATCGATAGACTCAGACGCGCGAATGCGGAACCCAGGTAAATCTAGTGGCGAGCCGCCACCCACCCGAATAGTTTGAAAGTACGAAACGGTTGAGAGCAGGTAGAACATGCTAGCCGTGATAATGTAGAAAAACCGGGGGCCCGGTGAATAGAACGTGACTGCAAGACAGACCTGCGAATACACACCCCATGTAGTAAGAAAAGTGACAAATAGCCGCGGAAATAAACTCAAAAACGAGCAGCAGAGCAGCTGGCAGATGTTACTCAGTTGGCGGGCAATAGAGGGAGCCATAGTGAAAACATATGAAGGAGGGAGAGAAGAGAGAAGGAAGGGGTGTGTTCCTGACAAATAAGTTATAAATAGGAAAAGTGGGACATTTGGGTAAACAAAAGTAGGTATATGATTATAAGACAAGGTCATGTGATATGGGACATAATTGTTATAGTATAAGATTAATGACTAACATATAACCTTAGTTAAAAATTAGAGATTTAAAAGTTAAGTTTTTGTTTCACATGTTTTCATATTAGGTAGCTGATTAACACACACATAATGATTTTTGTCCTGAAATAATTAGATAACGACATTAGCTAATCAGAATACCCACGAGGGTTCATTCAGGGTCCCGACAGGTGGTAGTATCCAATGCAACACCAGGAATCACAAGCAAAAAAATTAAATTAAATAAATGATAACTGATAATCTTGATTTGTAACGCTACGTAAAACATTGAAAAAATAAAAATAAAACAACACTAATCCTTATTTTGTGCGACTATTTACGGATATTTTTACGGATCGAATTTTTATAGATTCAAGTAATGGTGGATTGCTTGAATCCAATTGATCATCATCAAGAGCAACCTTCCCTGTTATGGTCTTGATAACTTCACATTTATCCCCGCAGCAATTTCAAACACGTTTTTCTGTTATCATTTATCATTCAATTTTAGAGAAGCCAATAAAAAAAATACGATTTCAATCCAAATTATTATTTGAAGAAAACCAACAACAAAGACAATAACTGCTCAAACTGTCTGAAACGTGGTAGACACATTTTCAACCACATCTTCTTTCACAGACGGTACCAAAGGCTGCTCTTTATGTAGAATAGCCTTAGCAGCTTCGACATAACTAACAAAACAAAACAAAAAAACAAGGTTAAAATTGTAGCTGTTAATAAAATCTTATTATTGATTACTCACTTTTGCATGGCTGTTTCCTTGGCCATACCCTTAAGATTAGCCCATTTCATCCATCGTTCACAGCCAACAACGTCGTAGACGGGTGGCTTATGATTCAAGTTGTCACCAAGAGTAGCTTGATGATACAAAGCTGAGAGATGGACAAAGTCATCAGAGGTGTGCTTGAGAGGAACACGGTTGATGAGGTCAACAAAATGCTGGAAACTAGACATATTTAACGATGCTTGGATAAAAAGAAATTAAAGATTTGAAGATAGAAGAGTATAAGTTGAGATTTAAAGAGTTGATTGTAAAAAAAAAAAATAAATTAGAAAGGAATCAAAAAGTTTTTCTTAGCGATATCAGGGTCTTTAAATAATTGAGCAGTTTGCACAAGTATAAGTTAAAAAAGTAGCAACAAGGCTGTCGTTAACACTCGAGAAACGTTGGTTGCCACAGAATGTAGTATTCGGTCTCAATAAGCGTATCAGTACAAAACACCCAAAAACAACCTACTCAAACTTTGTTTTTTAATATTGTCTTTATCTAAATAAGTAAAAATACGCAAAACAATGGCTCCGGTCGGACCTGTGTTAAACCGTCAAAGAAGATTTGAATTTGAATCTTCAAGGTCTTTCATTTACGTGGTTACAAAAATCAAAATATAGTATTGTATTTTATTAGGAAATTACGGTAAACTTTTGCAAAACATTACCATATTTGTGAACAGAATCTTAACCATACAAACCCTAACATCATAATTCCACCAACCAAATTCGAGCAAATTCAGAAAAAAAAAAAACAAGCAGAAAAAAAAATAAACCAAACCTTCGTCTTTTTCTTCAACTCCAACCCTCGTCCGTTACTAGTACCGCCCAAACCATCATAGCATATATCACACAATGAGATTCACTAGATTCCTTCGTAACGCCCAAAACATTCTCATTAAGGCTGAGTCAGGCAGTAAGTAGCTCTATATAAGTACACGCATTTATCATCTGCGGTTTCGGGTTGCTAATAATTTTTTTAATAGACCCCACTGGTATCACCGGTATTTACCAGCACCCCAACCCCCGTCCCGCTCTGCTGGCCGTCTACAACGCTACTCTTAAGGAGCTTGAGACATCATTTCCCAAGTCTTCTGTCTACCGTCAGTCTGTCGAGAACATTATCACCGCCAGAAAGGCCATTGTTGAGCAAAACGAAGTTACAGAGATTATTGAGAGCAAGATTGGTGCCGGTTTAATAGAGGAGATTCTGATTCAGGCCGGTGACGAGTACGATCTGGTCAAGAAGATGGCTGAGTGGAAGCCGTGGGAGGAGCTTGAGGAGAAGCCTCTGGCTGACCAGTGGAAGTACTTTGAGAAGGAGTAAAAAAAAAAAAAAAGAAACAATAAAAGGAAAAGGACTGTAACGAGACTGAATCATAAAAGTTTGTTTCCTTTAACTTTTTTCTTTTTTTTGAACAAATCGACTATTTATGAAATGAAAAAAAAAAAAATAAAAAATAAAGACGACAATTGTAAAAGTACTGAGACCCATTATTGATCGAAAGTACTTTGACGATGTTATTTAGAAAATACTCTTTGAGAGATACACCCATCATTGAGGATATATATATATATATATGAACATATGTATACACCTTTACCATGTTAATATTACCATTATCTTTTTTATAAAATTTTTTTTATCACTATTATTATAACTCTTATTATGGATAAAAAAAAAACGCTCCAGACAATACTAACTTATGAATAAAAAAACAAACAAACAACAACTCAGTTGGTGGTGGCAAGGTACATGGTTTCAAATCAAAAAAAAAAAAGAAAAAAAAAATCAACAGGTGGCTGTAGTCTAACAGCACTTGCTGTTGCTGCTGCCAGTGCCACCGCTACCAACGTTCACAGTAGAGCCAGCGTTGGTGGTACTGGCACTGTTCTCGCTGTAAATATTCTCCTTGACACGTCTTGACAGCGAAAAAAAGGACTCCTCGACGTTGTCGTTGGTCTTTGCCGACGCCTCAATGAAGGGGATGCCAAGCTCGTCAGCCAGCTGCTGACCCTGCTCGGTGGAAATGACACGCCTGTCAGTCATGTCAGACTTGTTACCAACAAGGATCATGACGACATTCTCGCTGGCGTGCTGCTGGACGTTGGCGTACCACGACTGGATGTTGTTAAACGATTTTTCATCGCACACGTCATACACCAGCAAGATGCCCATAGCGCCACGGTAGTATGCGGTTGTGATGGTTTTAAATCGCTCTTGGCCAGCGGTATCCCACACCTGCAGCTTGACCTTCTTGCCGTCAAGGTCTATTGTGCGGATCTTAAAGTCGATGCCGATGGTGGTGATGAAGGAGGGCGTGAACTGGTCGTCGCAGAAGCGGAGCAACAGACAGGACTTGCCAACGCCAGAGTCGCCAATTAGCAGCAGCTTGACGAGCAGATCGTAGCTTCTAGTAGTGGCCATAATGTAACGAGAGGGAGATAGTGTTAAGGGGGGTGGGGGTGGTGCAAAGGTATGTGGTTATAAAATATGTGTATATATGTTGGTGGTGAGGGAAAAAAAAAAAATAAAAAAAAAAAAGAAAGGGAGGCAGGTAAACGTTCTGGAGGGGAGAGAAGAAGTAGGAGGAGGAGGAGGGGGGAATGAGGGAAGGAAGGGAGAGAAGGAGGGTTTGAATGAAGCGAAGGGGCCTGAAGCGAAGGCGAACAAAAAATAAAAAAAATAAAAAATAAAACTGACGGACCACCTGGCACATGATGAGAGGTTAAAACAAAAGAGTTGATATTTGACATATAATATATAGAATAAAAGGTTAAATCATAAGTCTTAATTATACTTTATTGTATTATTTTTAAACTGACAAAAAGACCAGGGGGGAGGGACAACCTGGCATTTTGATAAAAAGTTAAATCAACAAAGAAAAAAAAAAAAGAGATGGAATATGTCACATAAAAAATAAAACAAAAAAGAAATTATAAGATATATTTGGTAAATGATAGCTAGTAACAGACCAAGCTACTCCGTGTCTGTGCCATTCAATGCCATTGATCTATACCACATTATTACTTCTGTCTGTCTTTTATTTTTTTAAAGGTGTTTGTCAATAACAACTGCGATGCTCTTGAAATAAAACCTGATTTTACTGGCAGATATTTCATAAATATCAATTCTAGACTTTTCTTGGTTGTTTATTGGGCTTTTTTTTTTTTTTTTTTTTTTTGTTTGTTGACAAAAAAAAAAGTCATTCTACTTTTAATTAATTAGTTATTTTGTTTAAAAAAACATTTATCAGCTGCATTGATATTCACCTCTTAAAATCTTTCTGTAACTAAATTTCATATTCTAAAATATATGTATATATGTCATCCTTATAGCTAATTGTGAGTTACATAAAGAAAGAAAAAAAAAGATTTTGAGTAAATATTACGAAAGTAGATCATATAGCGGTGATTGCGTCTTAATCATTTCTTATGTAAATCACCTCAATGGTGCCAAATTATAGAGATACTAGATAGATAGAAAGTCTGTTTCCATCACATAGTTACGTAATCGAATTAATATCAAAGATACCTAAAGATGTGTATACTGAGCTTCTTTTTGCATCAAGTAGTTGCTCCTTTAACCTTGTGTTATGTTAGAGAACTTGGAATGTATTTCTTTTACATTTTGAATATCTTTTTTTCCGATTTCCGCCATAATACTAACACTTTTTGACGTCTTGAATCATAAAACTCTGCACAACTTATCTTTGTTTTAACTCTAACAGTCACTATAATAATATACCACTTGTATATATCGTTTTACTTATCTCGCACTCAAACTTTTTGATTTTATTTGTCTTGAAATCCGCCCTGTCGACATTGACTCCCATTAACTTGTGTATCATGATATTTACCATTAACTTTTTTCTTTTATTTAAAGTCTATTAAAATATGATAGGTGTTTTTACATATTGATCACGTCTCCAGGAAGTGTTTACAGGTATGGCGCCCACTTAAAACAACAGCTACACTTATCATAGAAAGTCACGTGCTGTCCAGGGTAACTACTTCCCCTTAAATTATGACAGTATCAGACAGCCCAAAAAAAAAAAAATTTTTTTAATACGCACTTTTTTCATCTCTACCACCACCACCACAATCACCACCCCAACACATACCTCACTTTCGCGATGCCTACCATCTCTGTTGACAAAGAGGATCTTTACAAATCCTTAGGGTATGCGATTCAATTTTTAAATTTGTACTGTTTTTTTTTTGTTATTAACCTCTTTTAGCCGCTCCTACACAACCGAGGAGTTTGACGAGCTCTGCTTTGAGTTTGGCATCGAACTGGACGAAGATGTATGTGTGACTGGCCCCTCCTTCTTTTGTATACTGTCGCTCATTTTCTAACAAAAATTTCCCTAGACTTCCAATTCCGACCTCCAGCCTGGTGAGCGTCCCCAGCTCAAGATCGAGATTCCCGCTAACAGATATGATATGCTCTGTTTTGAGGGTATTTCGCGCGCTCTCAACATCTTCCTCGGTCGTGAAAAGCTTCCTGAATACAAGCTCTCTCAGCCCGAGAAGCTCATCACCGTTACTGTGCAGCCTGAGACCGCCCAGGTTCGTCAGTTCATTGCCGGTGCTGTTCTGCGCGGCGTCAAGTTTGATCAGCGCAAGTATGACTCCTTCATCTCTCTCCAGGATAAGCTGCATACAAATATCTGCAGACACCGCTCGCTCGTTGCCATGGGCACTCACGATCTTCGCAACATCAAGCTTCCTATCACTTACGAGGCGCGGAAACCCGAGGATATTAAGTTTGTTCCTTTGAACCAAACCAAGGAGATGACTGGTGCCGAGCTCATGGAGTTTTACGACAAAGATAAGAACTTAGGCAAGTACCTCCACATCATTCGCGACTCACCTGTCTACCCAGCTTTCTATGACGCTGACGGCCACGTTTTGTCTATGCCTCCCATCATTAACAGTGAGCGCACTAAGATCACTCTCGACACTACCGATGTTTTCCTTGATCTGTCCGGTACCGACAAGACTAAGATTGAGATTGTTGTCAACCAGCTTGTGGCCATGTTTGCCGAGTATACTTCCGAGCCCTTCACAATCGAGCCCATTCAGATCATTTCAGATCATAATAACGAAACCAGAATCTGTCCCAACATTGTGCCCCGCCATACCACTGCCGAGGTCTCTTACATCAACTCGTGTCTAGGTCTCGACCTCGCGCCTAAGGAAATCTGCGATCTGTTAACTAAAATGTCTCTTGATGCCACTCCTTCAGCCACCCACAAAAACATTCTTGACGTTTCGGTGCCCATCACTAGATCTGATATTCTACATCAGTGTGACATTATGGAGGACGCTGCCATTGGATACGGTTACAATAATCTGAAGCGCACCTTCCCCTCCGACTCATACACCATTGCTGAGGCTCTTCCTATCAACAAGGTTTCTGACATTGTCCGCCGCGAGGTTGCCATGTCTGGCTGGTCTGAGGTTATGCCTCTGATTTTGTGCTCACACGACGAGAACTTTGCTTACCTCAACAAAAAGGATGACGACTCTGCTGTGCAACTCGCTAACCCTAAGACCCTTGAGTACCAGGTTGTAAGAACCTCACTGCTTCCCGGTATCCTGAAGACCATCAGAGAAAACCGGAAACACTCGCTGCCGATCAAGGTCTTTGAGTCGGCCGACGTTGTTTTCAAAGATGAGTCTCTTGAGCGCAAGGCTTTCAACCGTAAGCACTTTGGTGCTGTTTACGCTGGCCGTACTAGTGGCTTTGAGATTGTTCACGGTCTTCTTGGCCGCATCATGGCCATGCTCAGAGTTCCCTGGTTTGAAGACCAGGCCAAGAACACTGGCCGCGGCTACTGGATTGCGCCAAACGACCAGGCTACATTTTTCCCTGGAAGAGGTGCTACTGTCTTCTTCCGTTCTGCTGAGGGCAAAGAAGCTGTTGAACTTGGTACTCTCGGTGTCTTGCACCCTGAGGTGACCGCTAAGTTCGAGATCCCTTACGCTGCCTCTAGTTTGGAGCTGAACCTTGAGCTTTTCTTGTAGATATATATAAAAATGCCCACATAAAGTAAATAGTGCTGTTTGAGACGACAATGATACTGTTTTTTTTTCTTTCTTTCCATTTCATGACTTATTCGTAAATATTATTTAGAAAGCCTCGTGTTTTGAGAAGCAGGACAAATATTGGCTTAAACCCTTACCCATTATACGATATTCTGTAACAAGCTAATTTGTGTGTGTCGTTTTTTATTTTATTTTTATTTTTATTTTTTTTTCAAGTTATGGAGAAAAAAGAAATCTTCTCTTTCCCATAAACCCTCAATCCTCGACTACAGAGAGACAAAATAACACAACACGATGGTTTTTGAAACCACCCCTTTGGAGCCCATTAAGCTTCAGTCCACAGATAAGCGACGTAAGTGAATTGTATTATATCGCTGTATTGCATTTCAGCTTTTTTCTGACTTTTTTTTTTTTGTAGGTGTGGCTTATTTTTACGACTGTAAGTATAGAAACAAACGCGCGAGTATCTCTAGATGAGACTTTGTGATTATGGCAAAGCCTATGGCTAATACACATCTGCTTTTTTTCTATAGCTGATGTCGGCAACTATGCGTACGGCACAGGCCATCCGATGAAACCGCACCGTATTCGGATGGCTCACAGCCTAATTATGAACTACGGACTTTATAAACATATGGAAATCTACGTAAGTATCTGATCATCATCGCCAACGAAGAAACATGATAATTAAAAGAAAGTCTTCTTTATTATGTTTCATGAATGATTATTTTACTAATAGCAAAAAAAAAAATTTTTTTCCCCGGTAGCGCGCGAAACCTGCTACGAAACAGGAGATGTGCCAGTTTCATACGGATGAGTACGTTGACTTCCTTTCACGAGTCACAACCGAAAATGCTGATTTATTTGCCAAGGAGCAAGTTAAGTTTAATGTTGGTGATGATTGCCCGGTGTTTGATGGTCTTTTTGAGTTCTGCGGAATCAGCGGTGGCGGTTCTATGGAGGGTGCTGCGCGGCTTAATCGCGAGAAGTGCGATATCGCCATTAACTGGGCTGGTGGTTTGCACCATGCCAAAAAGTCTGAAGCATCTGGCTTTTGTTATCTTAATGACATTGTTCTTGGTATCATTGAGCTGCTGAGGTACCATCAACGTGTTCTCTACATTGACATTGATGTGCACCACGGTGACGGTGTCGAGGAGGCCTTTTACACCACTGATCGCGTCATGACCTGCAGTTTCCACAAGTATGGCGAGTTTTTCCCAGGCACTGGTGAGCTGCGCGACATTGGCGTTGGTAAGGGCAAAAACTACGCTGTCAATTTCCCGTTCCGAGACGGCATTGATGACGATAACTACAAGTCTATTTTCGAGCCGGTTATTACGGCGATTATGGAATGGTATCAGCCTACGGCCGTGGTACTGCAGTGCGGTGGTGACTCGCTTTCTGGCGATCGGCTTGGCTGCTTTAATCTGTCGATGCATGGCCATGCTAATTGTGTGCGGTTTGTTAAGACGTTTGGTCTGCCTACACTTGTCGTCGGTGGTGGTGGCTACACCATGCGTAACGTGAGTCGAACGTGGACCTATGAGACCGGTATTCTTGTCAACAAGCTTGTTGGTCCTGAGATCCCTTACAACGACTACTATGAATACTATGGCCCTGACTACAAGTTAGAGGTGCGCCCGTCTAATATGCAGAACGCTAACTCACCCGAGTATCTCAATAAGATTTTGACACAGGTGCTGCAAAATCTCTCACGTACCAAGTTTGCACCGTCCGTGCAGATGCAGGACGTGCCACGCGACGGCGTAGATCTCGACGATGACGCTGAGGAGGATCTTGAGGCCAGCAAAGAAACCCGCGGCGGCTCCCAGATGCGCCGCGATGAAGAAATTCAGCGGGACACTGATTTTTATGACGACGAAGATAAGTCTGGTGGCAAGAAAACAAATGACATTGAACATAAGTTTACCTCTGAGCCAGCTGCCTAAAAGAAGTTTTTTTTTTTTAAAAAACAAACAGACAAACTTTTAGGAAAGTGTTGGGTGGTCTTTATTGTGTTTTATTGTGTTTTATTTTTATCTTGTCTTCTATTATTATTATTATCATTATTAACGTAATTATTTTTATTGGTTTTTTTTTTGTTCATTTCTGTTACCATTATTATTATTTCATGTCAAGCTGGAAAAAAAGTAATGCTAGCATAGAAACACATTCGTATAATAAATCATAAGAGTTGTTTTTAGATCAATTACAAGGTCTCAAAAAAAAAAAAATAATAGAGAAAAAAAACAACAACAAGAACAACAATCAAACCTCTTTCGTTGCTGTTAAAAAAAAAAAAATCAAATATAGAAGTTTCTTTAATTCGTTAGTTAATTATTATTATTTTTTTACTTCTTGAGTTTATACCACCGTTCAACTTCATCCCGAATCACCTCTGCGTCCATATAAACCATCGAGCCTTTCTCATTGAACCGCATTGCGTTACGACACATTTGGATCAAGTCGTTTTTAACCGTCACCAGCTTATAGCTGCTGCTGCTACTGCCCCTCAATTGGGCCTTAGCCAGCACTGTGTCGAGTGCCACAGGTTTTTTGATAATGTCGTAGTAGTCGGGGTACTCGGTGCGATCAGGAAGAGTTTCAAACAGCTCGGTGCGAGCGCGAGTGTTGCCCTCTTCATCCGTAGCAGTGAGACTGCGTAGTTTTGTTACCAGGTGCGTTGCTTTACTAAAAAGTGATTCGTCTCCGTTATCAGTAGCAACATCCATGCTCCTGTTGTTCACCGCGTCAATTACCTGTTTATCTTTTTCAATGGGTGTAGACGCAGCGCCGCGGCGCCGTTTGCGTTGAGGCTCTGGCGTGACTTCCACCGGCGTGGCGCTGCTGCGCTTCGACCGGCGTCGTGTGGCTGCAATCTTGACCGGCTCTTCGTCTTCGGAATCATCAGCTGGTTCTACCGGCATGGCATCGTCTGCATCGTCTTCATCTTCCTGCTCCGAGTTGCGTTTTGAGGCCTCGCGCTTTTTGCGTTTACGGTCCATTTTAAGTCGCTGCTTTTCCATTACCATCTGTAATGTCTCGGCATCCTTGTCAACAGCATTAAGCCATTGCTCTTCCGTAAGACCGTCGTCGTAGTACACGCGATCACCGTTTCCACGTCGCGAACCACGGCCAAGTGTCTCAACCTCCTTAATCTTTTCATTCTCGATCTCCTCTTGAATCTCGTCGATATCTCGCTGGTACTCTGGAGGAAGCTCCTGCAAAGTAATCAAGCGCTCGCGCTCGGCACCCTCGAGCTCATACCGTTCCCTATCCATCTCGTTGAACAAAATGGCCTCCTCATTGCTCCGCGCCAGAATCTCATTAAGCTCTTCATCATCCATCTCGTTATCTCGCTCGTTTGTCGTTGACCTTTTGCGTGCCTCCTCGGCTTCAAGGATTGACCGCAAAAACGCCTCTTGCTCTTCAGCAGTAGACTTGTTGTCAAACTTACCGGCTTGAATTACCTTGCCATCAATATCGAGCTTGGCGTGAGCGCGGCTCAAAATCGCTTCTTCCACTGATTCTTCTGTTACAAGACGAATGATTCGGACTTCCTTGGTTTGACCAATACGATGCGCTCTGTCTTGCGCCTGCAAATCCTGGTGAGGGTTCCAATCACTGTCGAAAATAATGACAGTGTCGGCTGTCTGGAGATTAAGACCCAAACCACCGGCTCGTGTACTTAGAAGAAACATAAAATATGGCGAGTTCGGTGCATTGAACTCTTTCAGCATTGCTGATCTATCATCCGCTTTAGTCGTACCATCCAGTCTCATGTACTGATGCTCACGTAGACGTAAGTAATCTTCCATAATGTCCATGACCTGAGTCATTTGGAAAAACATCAGTACCCTATGGCCAGTACGCTTAAACTTGGGCAAGATACGGTCAAGCAACTCAAACTTACCAGCTACCCGCCAAATATTGTCATTTGTTTCGTGGTCAGGGTTCACCAAGTTCTCAACCTCGTCAAATACAAACGGATGATTGCAAATCTTCTTGAGTTGCATGATTTTGTTGTTTAGACCCTTCATGCCAGATTTTGTACCAGATCCGACAAATAGCACATTGTGTTTGATAATCTGTTCATAAAGCTTGGCCTGTAAAATAGACATTTTACATTTAATAACATTTTCAATCTTGTCAGGCAGATCCTTTTCGACATCCTTTTTAAGTCTTCTAAGCAAGAAAGGACGAAGCACAATGTGCAGACGACGAATAATAAGCAAACTTTCTTCTTCGGTCAGCTCCATCTTGTCCTGACTACCAGTGTTAGCAAAAGGCGTGTTGAACCACTCATCAAATGATTTAACTGAATTGAAAATCTTGGGCAATACAAAGTTAAGCAGGGCCCACAGCTCTGGTAAATTGTTTTGCAGTGGCGTACCAGTAAGAATCAATCGATGCTTGAATGTGTAGTAGGTTGTCAACGTGTACGAAAGCTTGGACTGAGTGTTTTTCATTCTGTGTCCCTCATCCATAATCATGTGGACCCATCGAATCCGGCTTAAAATCGGTCTGTCTTTGATAACATACTCGAACGTAGTCAGCAGAACTTGAAAGTCACCCATGCGAATCTGGTTCTGAAGCTCACGGCGCTGCGTAGGATTGCCCTTATATACAATAATCTTCACACCTGGAGCCCACTTTTCAAACTCAAGAGTCCAGTTTGTAAGTGTACTGAGCGGCACAATTACCAAATAAGGGCCAATCTCATGCTTTTTCTCAATAAGATAAGTAATCAATGAAATAGACTGGATCGTTTTACCCAGACCCATCTCATCAGCAAGAATACCATTTAAGTTATTGTTGTATAGTGACACCATCCATTGAAGACCTTTCAACTGGTACTCCTTGAGCTGGCCACCAACAAGAATCGAAGGCTGTTGTGTAACTTCCTCCTTTATTCTATGCGCAACTTTGTAATAGTCAATCTTTTCCTTGTTGTCCATATCATCTTCAACACTAGAAGTCATATCGCCCTGCTGAACTTTGACTGCTTTAGTCAACGAATTCAAGAATGTGTTTGTTTGTTTCAGCAGATGTGTAATTCTTGTATCTTTTGTTTGGTCAAGAAGCTTGATATATGCTTCTTCATCATTGGCGCGCAAAGCTTGCAAACGCTGCTTTGCAGTTCTCTCGCCGCGCTTGGCTTCCTCACGCTCAATGGTAGCATGAAGGTTTACAATACTCTTGCCCAAACTCTGGCCACGCAGCTTCTTGTTATGTGAAGACAGGGTGACTTGATGCGCGTGCTCACAAATTGCAGTCAGTTCTTTTATTTTGCGATCACGGGCCTGGCGTTCTTTGTTCATGCGCTGGCCGATCTCGATTTGCTCAGACAGACGCACGTCATGAACTGTTTTGACACGCACACGACAGTTGGAAAAACGACGAGTCATACTCTCTGAGACAGGATCTGAGCGGCTAGCCAGGTTAAAAACAATGTGCTGGCGCAGCGATTTCTGCTTGGTGAGTAACATCAGAGACTTGTACTCAAGCAGCGCCTTGATCTTTAATTCGTCGTCTTGATCCGGGACCTTATAACTGGGGTCAAAGTTTAGATTGTGCAAGTCGGCAGTTCCCAAATTTGCAGGTAACCGTTCCAGCTCAGTTAGTCGAGATGTGATGCGGTTAGAAATGATTTTCTCACATATTCCGGTGACAGATTGTGACGACAGGAAGCCACCAGGTGGGGGCACACCAGCCCGCACTTTGCGCTCCTCAAAATCATTGTCAAGCTCGACAGGAGCAAATAACGGTTGGTCTTCATCGTCCATAGTTTTGCCAGAAGTCCGAAAAAGAGTTTCCTGTAAGTATTCTGGAATGTCGAGGCCATGAGTGAGTAGTTGAAACGCTTGAATTTGTGTTTTCAGTAGAGCCGTATCAACGTTAGGTTTAGCTTGATACAGTCAGAAACGCGTCTTAAAACAAAAAAAATAAAAATAAATAAAAGATAACAAAGATACTTACATTTGCGAGCTGTGCTGAGCAAGTCGAATTGTTTTTGGTACACTTTTTGCTCTACACTTGTCTTTTGAAGGATTGTGACGAGCTCTGCCATCTCGGGGCTCGATGTGGGCGTCGCGCCCTGAGTTCTCAATGTTGTCCATCTCTGGGCAAAACTAAATTAGACTTTTTTTTTTTTTTTTTTTTTTTTAATTTTTCGTGTTTTAAGCCTTACTTACCAGTAGCAGGAGTTGGTATTGCTCGCGCGTTGTAGGCTTAAAAATAGGCTGCGCTGCATGTCCATTTACCGGCGCTCCCTGAGGTGACAATCGAGATACCGAAGCGGCAGGGGCACTCATGGTCGTAATCTTCGTGGATGATAGTGAATATTGATGTCAACAATTTGGAGGAGAAGAAAAAAAAAAAATAAAAAAAAGAAAATTTCCAGCAAAATAAAGGGTTAGGTTTACATTCATTACATTTCTCTACGAAGCTTCTATCGCGTCTTGCTACTTTGCCTGCCCCGGGTCTTGGTCCGTCTATGAAACGTGCTGTTTGCTGGTCGTGAGGGAAACTCACGGATGAGCGATGCCTTACCTGCAGCTTGCAAGTCTAGGCGTGTCAGCGCCGCTTTTGCTTCGTCTGCATTGGAAAAATATACTTTTGCGTACTGAAGCTCTGGCGCGGTAGGGACCTCTTTAATAAAAATAGATTTTATTAGCAGTTTGTCTTGCTCAGCAAAAAGCTGTTTCACAGCGGCTTCACCGTTTTTCGCATTTGAAATCCATACTCCGGGCGCATGGTTTGTGTTATTGCTTGTGTTTTGACCTGAAGGCTCAGTCGGCACGGATTGGATCTGCTGTTGCTTTAAGTATGCCGTAGGCGCGGTCGGTACGTGTTGTTCTTTGTTCCTGAGTCGAAAATGAAAGTCAAATCCTTCTGAGTATGTTTCTAACGAGACGCGACCGTTGTTGATAACGAGCATGAGCGCGCCAGTTTTGGCATCAGTGAGATTGAAATGCCATAAGTTTTTGAAACTTTCAAGCAGCAGGCTGTTTGCACTGTTATGCTTTGTTGGCATGGCCTCAAATACATCGACAGCAGTTCGAATAACCTTTAGCTGCTTGGGGTCATTAGCAAGAACCTCTAACACCTGAGCCTCAACTTCCTTCCATAATGCGACAAAACTGTGCCGGGCATTAATAAACAGCTGGCTATAGCTGGTCTCGTCCGGGAAGGTAGAGTAAGCGTTAAAAGACGCAGTGTTGAGAAAGTGTAGGCTTGATGAAATAGTATAGTCCGCATGTAGTACCAGTGCCAACTGTGCTAGTAGACCCTCACGCGATGGTGACGCGTGAGTGACAAAGACGCGGATCTCAGTTGGATCATACGCCTTGCGTGCAGTCGTAATTAGCTGGCCAATCTGTACCAGCGATGTCCACATCACGCCATGCGTGCCAGCAATTGTCGTGCGACCATTGCCATTGTCAAATAATTTATTCTGTATTAAAGCTCCTCCAAGACCAAACAACCGCAGCTTGTATCCCGATGCGGTATCAATTACAAAACTGGCCAGTTCATTGACGAGATGTAAATTAGGAACACTATATTGGCGCGAGCGAAAGCGGTCGAGAACCAAAACGTCTTCTAAGGCACCATATGTTGTATACACAGGAACGTTGAGCCGGAGGGCACCGCCTAAAAAGAGCGGCAGCTCTGAAAGAGCGTGTTTGGGCAGTTTAGATCGTAACAGTGCAGAGTCATCAGGAAGCGTGTTGACGTCAACGCCGGGTGTGTGCTGCACAACATGGCGCAGCTCGGTTTCCGGAATTCGCGCAATTGAGCCTGAGTCAAAAAAGCCAAAACTGCCAGTATGCACAATATGTGAGGCATTGTACTTTTGGGCCAGATCGTTAAGAGAGGACAGTTTGCCGCGGATGTCGGCGACGCATAAAATGCGTGTACCTTGCACGGAGATTATCTTAGAAGACTAGGAGACATGTTAGAAACAAAGGGTTTTAGAGACTATGCATGCAGGGAGTATATATAAAAAAAAAAAGACCGGGACTCACAGTCATTGGGGGAGTCAATGCGGGAAATGTTTTGTGGGGTGCCGATGGGTGTCAAAATAAATATATGGTAAGGAATAACAGACACATGCTATTGAGATTTATATTGCATGTGCCCAAACCCAACTGCGCGTGTTTTACCATGATTGCTTCTTCTTTCCACTTGCCAACAACATCATGATAGAGCAGTTATCACCTATTCAAGAGCACTATCTCAAGAGAGAGCTTGTAAGAGCTCAGATTTCTTATGAGGTACAGCACCTACTGGACTTTAAGTCTATTACGAGCCTCGGCCCGCCTTTTGCAGACTCTGACGGGACATACCATGATGGATACCACGAGTTGCCCATCATGACACATATCTTTAATGCACAGGTTCAGACGTTTCCGTTCATCAATTCTGTAAATCAGAAGGAGTTCTGGCAGGACAAAGTCCAAACGTTCGTCCAGTCACTGGCACAGAAGGATCTTAGCTCGTCTGCAGACCGCTCGGAGGATACCAAGCGCCGACGAATTGGTCGCAAGTTGACTAACCTGATCGCGCTATACATGGGTTCTGGACTACAGACGACGACACCGATGGAAAAGACTGCTCGCATACAGCCACCAGCAGAAAAAGGCGTGCGTAACATTGACTTGGAAAAGATTGTTCTCGATCTCTACGACGCACATTACATTAACGACATTGACGTCAACGTTGTCGGTGTGCGCATTGTGTCTGAGCGGCACGGGTTTTTGTACGAGGATCACGCTGAGTTTATAATAAAGGCTCAGTTCCGCGGAGCACCACCTGTACACGTCGCCCGTCGTTACAGCGAGTTCCGTAAGCTACAGACGCAGCTAGAAAAGGAGTTCCCCGGCAAACAACTGCCATCACTACCATCGCGCAACAAAACTGCAACAATATTGAGCGATTCTGAAGAGAGTGACAGCATTTCTATTGCGTCAGAGGAGTCGGACCACGAGAACGAAAGCGTTAACCGCGCAACTCAACTAAAAAAGTTTTTCTATGGCAATAAAAAACAAGCGTCTACATATCCGCGCGAAAAACAGCGCATTACACTACGGTCATACTTGCGCGCGCTTTTGCGCAATTCGCAAGTGGCCAAGAGCCAATCGCTGCTTGAGTTTTTTTTTCGCGACCGGTTCAAACCGTCGCTGGAGGAGCTTAAAGATATGGATGACCGTCGGCGACTAGATATTAAGCGTATTGAAGACCAGATTGAGTTTTACAAAATTGCCACAGAGCGCGCACGTATATTAGAAATACATATGAGTCAGTTTAAGCAGGACCTTATGGCACCCGGCGGTCTCCAAAATATTTTTTCTGAAATCCGTGAAAAGGACTCAGTCGACCAACTCTCACCTAAATTTCAAAAGTTTCTAGAATGGGCTGAGATTGAAGTTGGCGGTACCTTGTACAACATGTTTGTGGCCGATGACAGCTCACCGGAATTGTTTTCGCAGGTGAGTAGGATTCATAAACTGGTACCTTACACTTTACTACGTGCGGTTTTGCGTGTTTCCAATCCCATGGCTATTATGAAGGGAGTAATTGACTTGTTTTTGGCACAACCTCTAGGGCGTCGGTCTCTTCTGCAAAATATTTTGATTATGGTCCTGGCAGACGACATCAAAACCCAAGAAAAAGCAATCTTGGAAATGAAAAAGAAGATCAACAATCCTTCGATTGTAGCTTCGTTTGAGGCGTACATTAACGCGTCATATTCTGTTAAAGAAGAGATTCGAGCGCGGGACAGCGCTTTAATTGTATCCATTATCAATTCGCCAATGATCTCGCAGGTACCACCTGAAGCTGTTATGGAAATTGAGGCGTGGTATGCGGAATGGAACCGGGCGGTTGAAGGCGAGCGGATTGAGAATTCAGAATTTGTTGACTGCTTCTCTAATTTGACAGAACTGTTCAAATTAATGGTGCGCAAGCGCGACAAAGACCAAATTCAGAACCTTTGGGATGAGGCAAGCACTATGGGCCTTGTCAAGAATTTATTTACTATTTTTTACGGGCCTCTTGTTGAGGTTTTCCGGTCAGCTAAGGTTCATGAAGCTGTTGGTGATTTCGAAAAGTTCATGAGCGATTTGATGCGAGTTGTGCGTGCAGCCGAGAACAATGCTCTAGCTTCAGATCCAAACCAGATGGTACAAGACTTTTATGAACTATGCCAGCGCCATGTGCCAGCACTATTTAAATTTATTCACCAGGTCTACGTTCATGACAACGGGTTATTTGATGAAATCATGAAGTGGATCAGTGGAATCATGGACTTTCTACGCAATGGCAACGGTAAAAAAATTGATTTGAACGAAATGTGTCGACAGGGTGAAGGCAAAGCCGGAATTGACATTACTAAAGTGCAGCGTGAGTTGGATTCTATTGTGTCATGGATTGACGCACGGCGAAAGTGGCGCGAGAAACAGCGTGCACACAAAAAGTCAAAAAATGATAATGCACAGGCAATCAAAGAGTGGCAGGACGCACTACCAACAAAAGGGCTTGACGGAACAGCATTTGGACTAGACGAGAATGATCTAGAAGAAGTAGACGACGACGACGACGAGAGCGATTTGGAAGATGAAGATGCAGATGCGGACGCTGACAGCGGATTGACGGCTGTGGAGCAAGAACGGCGACGGCGTGCACGGCTGTTGCAGCGGTTGGAGCAGCAAGCGCACGCGCCAGTGCGGCCAGAGATTACGGAGCTGCCTAAGCTGCGTGAGTTTTTCCACTTAGAACTTAGCCATGTGCTGCATCCGGCCCAAGACGGGCAGGGAGGGGTACACCCAGGAATATGAATTTTAAAAGGCTGCGGCTGTGAGAATTGAAAATGTTGGGAATGAAATTTATCCGGAACCAACATAAATAGCGACGCAGTTCCTTATTATTCTTATTCTTTTTTGATATTTCCTTTGTATCTTGATTGATTATAAAAAATAAATAATATAAAAAAAAAAGTTAACAATGAGCCTTGGAAACGCATTAAAAACCTCTGTTAAACCGTTTAAGGTGACAGTGATCGGATCTGGAAACTGGTAGGTGAGCAATGCTCAAAAAAAAAAAAAAAAAAAATCGGGACAACGTTAACACACAATAGGGGAACTACGATTGCCAAGATCGTGTCTGAAAACACAGTTAGAAATCCTACTCTTTTTGAGCCCCGCGTTAACATGTGGGTGCACGAGGAGTTAATTGAAGGCCGCAAGTTGACTGATATTATCAATGAGAGCCATGAGAACGTCAAGTATGTTCAATAGCAATCCCGGCAACAGAGATTTGATGACTGACTATTTTATTTTTTAGATATTTACCCGGTATCAAGCTTCCTGATAACCTTCAGGCAGTTCCAGATCTTATGGAGGCAGTCAAAAACAGCCACTTGTTGGTGTTTAATATCCCACATCAGGTATGAATAATCCTAGTGGATCAAAAATCAACAATCCGAAACTAGTATTCCAAACAAATTAAAGCAAACTGGCCACTAACACTAGAACAGTTCTTGAGAAACATCTGCAAACAACTCGAGGGTCATGTTCCTAAAACAGTGCGCGCAATTTCTTGTTTGAAGGGTATTGATGTGTCTGCCAATGGTTGTTTGACTCTGCCTGAGTATATTACACGCACGCTTGGTATCCATTGTGGCGCATTGTCTGGTGCCAACCTCGCGCCCGAAATTGCTGAAGAGAAGTTTTCTGAGACTACAGTTGCGTACAGACTGCCAGAAGACTTCCAAAAGGGCAACGATGTTGATCAAGAGACGCTATTTAAATTGTTTCATCGACCTTACTTTCACGTCAACGTAATTGACGATGTAACAGGTATTTGTCTTGCGGGTGCGCTCAAGAATGTGGTTGCCATTGCTGCTGGCTTTGTCGACGGAAAGAACTGGGGCGACAACGCCAAGGCTGCGATTATGCGTCGTGGACTGCTTGAGATGGTACGATTTGGCAGCACATTCTTTGCCGATTGCAACCCAAAGACTTTCACCGAGGAGTCTGCGGGTGTGGCCGACCTCATTACATCTTGTGCTGGCGGCCGTAACCTCCGTATTGGTCGCGAGTTTGCCCGCACGGGCAAGTCACTACGTACACTCGAGACTGAGCTTCTCAACGGCCAGTCTGCACAGGGTATTATTACCGCCAAAGAGGTCTATGAGTTCCTTAGTGCAAAGAATGCGCTTGCTGACTTTCCTCTACTGGTTGCCACCTACAACATCGCTTACAATGGGCTACAAGTGAGTATATGATGCTTTTTTATATATATATTTTTATGATACTAACATCTTTTCTTTCTTGACAGATTGATGAACTCCCTCAGCTTTTGGAGAAGCTAGAAAAGAAGTCCTACTAATGTATAAACCAAATAATTATCAATAACTGCAATCAACTGAAAAAATAAAAATAATAAAATAATAAATCAATTGTCTATAAATCCATGGAATCTGTCTTCTTAGCAAATTCCGGCTTCTGTACCAGGTTGGCAGAGATTGACGCACGCAAAGCTGCGAACGGGGACGCTTTAAACTCGGCGTTGTTGAGAGTCTGAGCAAACTTGTTGATTTCATGCTTGACAACACGCTCAGTCGTCTTTGCACTGAACGGCCGACTGTTACTAGGCGTGTTGCGTGCGGCGGGAGGCTTATATGAGGCTGCCGTCGCAGACGCACCATCACCTTCAAGTAGATCTGGCAGCGCACTACCCAGATCGTTGACACTCGCTAGCACTGCAGACTTGGCCTTACGTTTACGTCGCTTCAGAGTAGATTTAGACACTTTGCCAGGCAAATCGTGGATCGTCGTCACGGTTTCGCGACGGTACTGCGTATTCTCAGTAACAGTCGTGTGCTTGTAGCTATCGGCAGAAAGAAAAGTGTTGTCAGGTAATGCGCTTGTTGTGTCAGCACCAATTTTTGACAAAAAAGTACTGCGTTTTGCCTGTTTTTTCTGTTTCTTACTGTCTTTATCCTGGTGTAAGAACTCGTTCAGTTCCTTTGTGAGGACTGTTGCGGCCGCAGCGGTCTTGCGCGTAGACGTAGTAGCAGAACGCAGCTCTGGTTTAGAGGCTTTGCTCAGAGTAGATGCATTAGATGTGGCCTTGGGCTTAGGTGCACGTTTGGCGATTCTGGTCATGGCGATGATCGATGTTCCGGATGTCTAGTTGATCTATCATTTCTTTATTTTTTGTAAATTTTCAAAAAAAAAAAAAAAAAAAAAATCCCAACGGTAAGTTACATAATCATTACATAAGCGTTGCTTGAAAATTTCTTCTTTTTTCATCACTCTTCTCTTCTGGCTCCGACCATATCACTAAAAACAGCTGTACCCGGCCTATAAACACTGTATTCTTCATGTCGTTTCTCATCGCATCTTCTAGACGCGTGCTGCTTCGTCCCACGCTAACTTCGGTTCGCTTTAATTCTTCTGGAGCCGCATCCCGTGCCACAAACTCTGCAGAACACTCACTTACCTGGGACCAGTTCCTTACGCAACGCTTCCGCCGTCGCCGCATCAACGTCGGTGCATCCATATTTACAGGTTTTCTCGGTGTTACCGCCGGCTGGGCCACTATTGCTAACATTGAGATTGATCCCACTCAGCTCATTTTTGGTTTCGACCCTCTCCAGATCTTACCCGGTGTCATTGCTCTCTTTGCCGGTGCCGGCGCCCTCTTTGGACCCTCGCTTGGTAACGTCATTTTCCGTGCGTCTTTAGGCAAGAAGTTTGCTGAATTTAACTTCAAGAATGCTGAATTCCTCAGACATGTAAAGAAGATGCGGCCCGATCCTAGTAAGCAGACATTTGCCAACCCGGTGCCAGACTACTACGGTGAGAAGATTGGCTCTCTCAAAGACTACAAGCGGTGGCTTCGCGATGGCAGAGCATACCGCAGAAAGTGCGAGAACTTCTTGTAAACTCATTTCTCTCCTTAGCTTTTAACTATCCGAATCAAAATCTCCTCATATCTTCTTTTTTTTTTTGTTTTTGAATCGTACGATTTACCTTTCATGTCATTTATTTACAGGTAGCTCTTGTATATAGTAAATAAATGAATTTTATATCATAAAATAAGTAAAAACTAAAAGATGCTGGCAAAAGTTTCAACTGTTGTAACTGAAAGTTGCATTTTGGTGATCATTGCATTGAGTTATGTAGTTTTGAGAAACAATATTTTAGTATAGTAAAAAAGAATACAATTAAAAAGACCAAAAAAATAAAAATGAAAAAAAAAACAAACTGGTTGACAATAACCACAAGCAAGACTTTTATTCGTGGCTCAGTGTTGATATCACGTTATTGAGCACCTGACGCTGCAAAAACAATCCTTCCAATGGTGTCCGCAGCGTATACGCACGCTCTTTATTAAGAACTCCAACACTTTGTAAGAGCAGCTTCCGTACGTCCTGCTCAAACACAGCCCGATTGCCGTCACGCGCAGCCACAGTTTCTGCAAATAGAGTGTCTAGAACATCGATGAGGCGCGCAAGCTCATTTAAAGCGGTTGCATCAGCATCAGTTATAAGTCTGCTGTTGCCAACTAAAGAGTATGGCTGCTTTTGTAACACATTTCTTAGCGCGGTGATAAAAGCCAGCCCGGATGATGCAGAAGCCGGCAAAGCGCTACTTATTGACGAGTCAGGGTGATTAGAAAGAGCCTCCAAAGCACGTATAACAGCAATATGTACACGCCGCCGTGATACTTGCACATGCGCCGTGGGGCTTCCGTAAATGATGGATGTCGGTCCGTACTGTGACCCCAAACACTGTGAACTGTTTGGAACGATAGCGTTTATTTTTGCAATATGCTTAGAAAATAACATTTTCTGCGCTTGCTGACCTGTAGAGCTGGCCCTCACTTCAAACAACTGCCCTGATGGTGGCACTGTTGTCTGTACCAAAAATGTTCGGCTCTCGCCTGATAACAGCATGTCAATTTTTACTTCGTGCTTTTGACCGTCCGGAATACTTTCCAAACTTGATTTACTGGGTGTAGATTGTTGTGATTCAGTCAATGTCGTTCTTTGAAAGCTTTTCTGCTGATTTATGGAGTGTACTTCGTCAACAATATCAAGAGCATTTGAGCCGACATGTGCTGTGATCTGGACCACAACATTTCGGTGCGCGGCTGTAACAAGTCCACGATACAGTCCTACGAGCGTTGCACCCAATTCAGCCCAGCGTCGCACGTAGCTGTATGAATCTGGTGCTAGTGCTCGCAGCGTATCTGCGTTATGTGCTGCGCTCACACCTAGTCCATGTAACGCTACTCCTGCCGCTGCTGCACGCTCTAGCAACTCACTATCAATTGACGGAGTATAAGAGTGAGAAATGCTTGAGGACGATAGGTTGCTGTCCATAATTATTACAATAGATGTAACCGGGTTGCGGGTTTTACGTGCAGCGAGGACTGTTAATGCAGCTGCCACACCGTTGGTAAGATCTGTTTTAGTACTCACCCGTGCAGGCGCTGCTGGGGCTAGTGATTCAATAAAAGAGCTCCAGTACCGCCAGGTTCCTGGAGCTAGTGCGTGGCATTGTTTTGATGGCCGATCGCTGCTGCTATCGCTGCCATAAGGCACAATAGCTAGTCGATCGAACAAACCCATTTCCGTGACCAACGCCTTAAGTGCGTAACGCAAGGCAGTAAACTTGGACCCTGCAGAACCGCTTACAGAAAGTAAAGGTACTAGCACAACTGTGTCAAGCGGTAGTTTTAGCGACGAAAGCCTGTGTGCTTTTGGTTTTGCTCCAGTTGCTGTTAAAGATTTAGGAACTGGGGGCGAAAAAACAGGCGGCGCTAAGCGTGACGAAGGAAACATTAAACCGTCATCGATTAAAGCTGAGTACCAATTTTCTAACGCGGCTAGACCTTCAGTGAATCGTAGGTGCATGGCTGGCAATTCAGGTTTAGCAAGATTAAGTGTCAACGTTGCTGTTTTAGACGATACAGAAACTGACACAAGATCTTCTTTGAGCGCAATAGTACCGCGTACTATAGGAGCAGTAGGCGCTGTAAAAGCAGATGCAGAAGAAAAATTTGTGGTCTGTGTTGATGGTGTAAATGCGATGAATGAGGGTGTGCTTGGTACTGATCGTACCGATGGCGTGGTACTGACTCGGCTAGCTCCACTAAAGCTGCGATTTTTGTCTCGTTTGACACAGTTTTTTTTAACAAACACTAGCATTTTGTCAAACAAATAGCAGTCAAGCATCCGCCAAGGGCCTTCACGCTTAGATGCTACGTGACAGGTATCTACTAAACGGAGCAGCCCAAATTGCTCAAAATCAAGCTGCTTCCAGTCAGACACATTATTACGAATTAGCTGTGTTGCAGCACGGCGAGATGATATCGACGCTACGGGCTCTGTTGTATTAGGATGTACTGCGACGGGCGGTGCTCGTACCGTCACTGCCGTTGTGATATACTCGCCAATAGTTGCTGATTCAAATTCCGGTGTGATTTGAATTTCCACTGTGGGGATCTGGACTGTGCGGGCATGTAGTACAGCTGATGGAATTGCCGGAGCAAGCTCATAAACTGCACTATAAGTGTTATGATTAATATAATTAAAGCTAGCAAAACTAGAGTGTCTCAATAAGCTGACAGGACTGCTGAGATGTAAGTTAGTACTTATGGTGGATGAAGGTGATGTAGGTGTAGTGACAGCTGATTCAGTTATTCCAAG
This sequence comes from Geotrichum reessii, assembly GCA_013305925.1. Lineage (NCBI taxonomy): Eukaryota > Fungi > Ascomycota > Dipodascomycetes > Dipodascales > Dipodascaceae > Geotrichum > Geotrichum reessii. The sequence continues at coordinate 10,823 of QVTG01000223.1, read as the reverse complement.
ATCGAACGAGTCAAAAGACGATATCGAAGAATGTGAAAGATGTGAGAAGCTGGAAAAATCTGAATCCGAGGCCGAGGACCACTTGCGTGGCATTAAACTTTTGTTTGTGTCATTGTCGGGCTGAACAATCTCAGCCAAAATAGACTCATCTAATGGGACACAGGCTTCGCCGCAGATGGTGCACAAAGGCATGAAAGTTTCAAGTCCGTGTTGTGCATCGTGCCGTGCTTTGGCTTGATCAACAAGTTGCAGCAGGCACTCATGATGCGATGTGTGCGCGCACTCAAATACAACTACTTTTTCACCTGCTAGTGTATACTCGAGAGACTCTGTACAAAAGCAGCAGGTTGCGCCTTGCAGTGACTTTTGTAAACGCGTTGGCGGTTGTGGCGCGAGTAAAAGATGAGAGGGTGTCACAGGAGAATTTACCAGAGAGCTGCGGTTTGGGAAACGCCATGTCGTAGTTGACAGTGTAGGAGTATATAGCTTTGGTGGTGACGAAATTTCTATGTTAAGTCGTAGATTGCTGGCGTAGGTATGTTAGCCAGAAGGAGAAAATCAACTATTTTGTGAGACACTTACTTCATGGTAGGTAGCGGTAGGTATGGAGTGTGGTTGCAAAATCAGCCTTGCGGATGCAACAGCAAATATATATATATATATAATGACAGTTACAAAAATTGAATTTATTGCATTTATTTTTGCAGCATTCTTATTGTTTTAGTGAGGTCAAAAAGGAGTCATTGAAGGTTTCCATCTAACCAGCTGTCGAAGAAGGGGTCACTTTGCAAGTTTTCGTAAATACCTTTTTTTTTTTTTTTTTTTTGTTCATGAATACCAAAAGCACTACTAATCTTTAGCATCTCAAGCCTCAAAGCGCACACAACTCAATTTACTTTAAACTTATATAGTTTCAAAGCATCTTTTAATTGTCAAAGTTGCAATTGCAAGATAATTTGTCTAGGAATCCAAATCGCTAACTCGCATGGCTTTTGAGTGGAACCCGAGGCCAAGAAGAAGGAAAAAAAAAAAAAAAAAAAGAAAAAAAGAAACGGGGCCTATAAATCACTAAAAAAAAGTCATACAGATAATCCTCCTACAAGATTTTTAGTTATCGCTTGCGTGTCGCGGTACATAAACACTAACCGATACTACTCCTATTACAGACTTTGGTTACAGGCAGGGACTGGCACTAATATTTTGTGAGTTAGTGATAGTTATGAAAGTAAAACTGGTATTGTTTTTGTTTTTAGTTGCGTGTGTGCTTCGCCGTCTAAACAAAAAAAACTTCGGTTGAGGCTCGAATTGTTGAGCTAGACTACAGTTGTCAGATAAATGTAACAAAAACATTACAGGCAGCTGTATGGTTTTCAAATTTTATCTCGAATCAGTTTATTATCATCAGTTTATGGTATTTATAGCTATTCATGAATTGTATAAAGAAAACATAAAACAAAATATGAAAAAAAAAAAAAAATAAAATAAAATTATTAAGTCTTGACTACGATATTTTTTACCCGATTTGTTTCAAGTCAAATCTTTCACGAGTCGAATAAGCTAATCAATGAAACTTTGATAGGATTTTTACTGCAGCATGTTAGTTAGCGATTGGAGTTTTTTATAAATGAAAGATGTAGTTTCTGTTGTTTTTTTCAATGAATACAAGTCGGTTTTAATTTAATTCAAGTTTCTTTTGCCAAAAAAAAAAAAATTTAACGTGGCTTAAAAACAATTAAATTCAGCTTATAAGTGTCATTATGTGCCCCGAATTTGAAAAAAAAAATATAAATAATAAAATAAAAACTAGGTTCAATCTTAAACTTTTATTTTCATTTTTTTTCTGTTGCCGTTGATCTTTAGAAAAGTTTGAAAATCATCGTACTGATGGAGAATATTCCATGTCTTGAATAAGCACAAATTATCTTGCCGTATATGCAACAGACAACTCATTTTATATTTGACAATGAATTCATTAAGAAATTAATATCTCTAAAAACATTGTTTTGCTTGAATTATAAACGCCGTATCCATTTAAGGATTTATTCGTGACATTATGATATTACCAGCAGTTTTCAGCTTGCATTAATCAGTCTTTAAAAGTCTGAAATATAGATTGATATAGAAGATATCACCAACCTGGTAAGATTGATACAATTGTTATTCGATAACTCTCATATCCCTGCGTCGGTGGATTGATACTACCCTGCTAAGTTTAGGCAATAATAATCTTTTATTAAATTTTTTTTTTTTCATTATATTATGCGCCAACGTAATCACCTAGACCTATTCTATCAAGCTTGCAGTTAAATATTAAATCCAACTAACAACAACTATTGAAAATATTTAATATATGCACTCTAAAATCAATACTTACTGAAATTAAATATGAAGAGAAAAAAAAAAAGAATGAGTTAAATGGGGACTTTTGGCAAGTTTGAATCTACAAGGAAAAAAAAAAAAATACTAAAAGCTTTTAATATAACATTTAATCATGTCAAAATGATGCATATTGCATGTTTGTTATTTCAAAAATATTATTTATAATGCTAGTAGTTATAAATATATATATATATATGTGTGTGTGTGCATATTTTTTGGTGATTAACTAAAGCTATAATTATGCCATCAAAAAAATATTCTTCAGGTGGTTAGCAATTTAATATCAATTTTATTGCAAGTCAAATATCAGATGAAAAACTTTTTTTTTGAGAAAACTATTCTGTTAAGCTCGTATTTACGTTATCAGCGCGACAAAACAGAGCTATGACCGATTATAAATTGAAAAATTACAATGATTTTAATAACATAGTGGCTGTATCCTGATGAACAAACAGGACCATGAGTATGAAAAGAAGTATGAACCTGTATATTTTATATATAGTACCGACAGCCTATCAAAATCTTTAATTTTTTGGCCTTTTTAAATCCAAAAAATCTTTCCTAATCTCTTTTTTTTTTTTTTTTTTTTGCTCTATTGTTTTATTAAAAAAAAAAAAAAAGTTTTTAATTATTCCATCAAGTTTTTGTGCTTTGTTTGAAAGGGAATATTTGGACTTATTCAACAAATATCCGGTTGGTAAGTCATATTCAATTGATTGATTCATTTTCCGTAGTTGAAATAATTAAATAACATACATTAGTTATTAATTTCTTTTGTAATAAACTGTGAATTCTACTATTATAATAAGTAAACGCATTGATAATTATCAGTTAGCTATTTTTCATTGTGAATTTTTCAAAGACTCAAATCATTTGCTTGACAGTGTGAAATTATTGTTTCAATAAAATGACTGTAGCAAACCAGCCTTTTCAATCAAAAAGCAACCAACATTAGTAAAAAGAAAAAAAAAAAAAATAAGCTCATCATTATAAACATAAACGCATAAAAAAAAAAAAGTTGATATCTAAACAAAGTCTAGCAAAAAGTAAACGACAACGCAAAACCATGCAACACACTGAGAAGCTTGGCTGCCTGAATACTTCTCTTTACAGCCTCAAGCCACAGCGTCACAAAATCACAGTGCTTAAACTCTAAAAAAAAACTTTAAATTTCATGGTTGCAGCAGCAGTAGATACTTGTTCAAATAACCAACGTGACTAGATACAGATTAAAAACCTGTAGTTAATTGAAAATACACCAGAAAAAATAAATAGAGATCTTAAAAAGATCTTGGACGACACCGGAATTGAACCGGGGACCTCTCACATGCTAAGCGAGTGTGATAACCAACTACACCAGACGCCCTGAGAATACTTTTGTATGAAATTGACTTTAAGAGTTCCATTCTCTAGTAGTTGTATTGAAGTCTCCTTTTTAGTTGGGATACTTCATTACCCTGATCACTGCTTTCCAAATACTGCCTGTTACCATGTTAAAAAACAATTAGTATTGGATCTGCTCTTCTTGTTTTATATATTTTCTAGTGAAGCGTAATTTACAGAGATTTGATTATATTTAAGAGACCATCTTAGAAACATCCAAACTATAATCGAGACAAGAAAGCTCGTACAGCATTGCAGAAGCTGAAAAGCACCATGCGCTGTACATCACGAGTTGAGTGGCAGAAAGACTATGATGAGTTAGGTGAACTTCGACAATACTACTCTTGTACTCAACGAGAGTTGTATAATAGTAAGTACCCCAACCCACTGGAACCATTCATGAGGACTGTGCCTCGCCATACCTTTAGCAAGTTATTCCAACTGCGAACGGGTCATGGTGCTATTGGAAAGTATTT
>QVTG01000222.1:0-37764 GCA_013305925.1 Geotrichum reessii | reverse complement strand
TATTATTATTATTATTATTATTATTATTATTATTATTATTATTATTATTATTATTATTATTATTATTATTATTACGTCAACTCTTTAAATTCTATTACCAAGCATACAAATATTAGCATTAAATCCTCAGTTTCAGTAGAAATGTGAAATAATTAGAATGCAAAAAAAATCTTTTGATCAGTTTAAATTTATTTTAAATGATTAAAAAGTAGTGTTTGTGTAACACCTTTTTTTGGATTCTGTAATAACGAAAATTCAATGAGTTAAAATAAATTTTATATACATCTTTTTTATTTTATTTTAATTATATCACTATGTAATGTAAGAACAATACACAAAAATTTTTCTCTATCAAAATTCAATTCCAAAAAGATACAATGTTATCAGTTTATATTCACCCGCTTTGGAAAAAAAAAAAAAAGAGTGCTTTATTTTTCATTCAAAACCAAGTATATGTATATGTTTGTGTAAACACTACAGATTATTTCCAATCACTTTTATAAGTTTAAACATGGTTACTACAAAGATCAGGAGTAGTGCTTTCAATGTGAAATACTTTCAACTATCTTTTTTTTTTTTGGTTTTCATGGTTTCTTAACATCGAATAAAATATTTTGAAACAACATCCCAGTCTATATGGAAAAACCTGCCAATGAGAAAAAATTATTTTTTTCAAACTAATAATAATTTCATTTAGATATTTCAGTAGTTGAAATTGAAGCCAAAATAAAAGTGTACACTTATACAAAAAAAACCTCTATCTAAACAAATTTACCGGGTAGCAAATATTTGTAAAGCATGAAATCTGTTGATCTATAATTACGTTTTTTTTTTTTTGTCAATAAACTAAAAAACTAAAGCACTATATTTGTTTAATCAAATTGTTTTAAATTATTATTATTTTGTTTGAATTCAGAGTTTTTTTTTTGTGTGTCCAAAAAAAACAAAAACGGAATCTTCTACATTTTATCTGCAACTGTATTTTTTCACTAGATTGACTATACAGCATAGGATTTTAAAAATCAAATTTAACAATAGATGAGTTAAAATAATCCAATAAAGATTATAGAAGATGGTCTGCAAATAAGCTCTATCAGCAAAATAATCCAAACCAGGACTTCAAAGTTTTCAGGCATTGATAAATCTATATATAGACAATTTTTTCAAAGTAACCTGCAAGGATTGCCATTAATCTTGAACTGTTTGATTTTTTTTTTTTTTTTCATTGGTGATGTTTCATCATCTACTAATTAACTAAAACCTTGAAAGTTATAAAATCAAAAAAATATTTAAAAGTTGTAAACCTTTTGTCTTCATTAAAACAAATATAAACAATAATCATGATAATAATTAACTATACTATACTCTACTTTGATTATCACAAAAAAAATAGCAATTTTATAGGTTTGAAGGTGATTTCGGCATGATATAAACTAGGAACGCCTTAAATGGAACAAAAAAAAATAAACGAAAGATTTATGATAAAGCAGCTGGCATTATGAACCATAGTATTTAGGGTATAATGCACCATATTTTTTTAATTTAATTAATCAAAAATAATGCTGTTAATTATTCTTTTTATCTTTTAAACAGGCTTTTTGTTTTAATTTAATTTCATTTTTAACTATGAAGAGTCTCCTGTTTTTTTATTTTTTTTTCAGAGGGCGTTTTGTGTATTCCTGATATCCTGCGTATGTCATTTTTTACTATCACACGTGACTAATTATGCACCTTGTTTCAGCGCCTTTTTTTTTTTCATCTTCTTCTTTCTCTCTCTCAACATCTACATCTCTCTTTTCCTGTCTCCTTCTTTTTCTTTCTTCTTCTTGTAAACTAGCTTCATTTATTTTTGTTCTTATAAACTGCATCTTGTTTTTATTACATAGTTCCCAAATTTTGGCTCTGTGCGTGATTGTTCAATTTAACCCCTATCAGCATCCCCTGTAAAACCTTTTTTCTCCACATCCCCTTTCTTTTATCTTTCGCCATCCTCAATTATCTGTGGTTACGCTTGCATTTGTATACAAACTATTAGGCCGCTCCCCAAGATATACACAACTCTTTCTACAATGTCCCACGCCTTGCATTCTACAGTTGACAAAGACTTTTCTACCTCTTCCTCAGACGAACCTGCCCAAGACAGTGAACACCATAATGAACAACAAAAACGCAGTCCACTCCAGCGCAATCGTCACCAGTCTCAGGAAAACATTGAATTCGACTTTACCAACAATACTTCAGCTACCACTCCTGTTGTTTCTTCTTCTACTTCTGCGGCTGTTCCCGTGACTTCTCCTGCGACTGCGGCGGCGACTGTCGTGGCTCAACCGCAACAAGAACAGCCGCAACCGCAAAAGGTTATTAACTCGCCTCCATCCTATTCAGACATGTCGATTGACTCCCCTTTATTAAAAATTACCTTACTTTGTATGAACAGTACCCGGGTAACTCTTGAAATTGACCAAAAATTTATTGCATCCCATGGTCTCTCTGTCAAAAGTCCTGACAGTATTACCATCGGCCAATTTAAGCAGGTTATCTACGACGAATGGATGTCAAGTCAGAAACAGGCTGAGGGAGAGGACACTGATAATATCAAAACAGTTCTTCAAACCAACAAAAACGACAATTGGGGAAGAATACTGGCAGAAAATGTCACCCCCGTACCAGTTTCCCCTCAGTATGTACGTATCATCTACTTGGGTAAGGTCCTGGTGGACGAATATACTTTTGAAGACTACAGCATTTCGTCATCCAACGCCAACAATGTACTGCATATCTCAGTCAAGCCCGACATTGCAGGAAGTAAGGACAAGAATTCCGGTGGCAAGAAGAGTAAGTCAAGACGGCGCTCAACTACGACTACTCATGGTAGTGCCGGCAACACTTTGAGTGAAGCTGCCGACTCTAACGAAGAAAATAATAACGCCCACTCGTCAGGTAGATCAGGCTGTTGCGTCATCTGTTGAGCTAATGCTAAATTAATGATTGAAAAAAAGGTTTTTGTTGAAAGCTCTCAAAACCAAAACAACAAAAAATATTATTTTTTTTCAAACGCAGCTGACTGTGATGGTATAGGGAATATAATTCTGGTCCTCTGATACTACTAGTGTCATAAGGCTTGATTACTGGCACAAGTGGAAGCGTTCATTTAGTATTAATGGTAATAATAGTAGGTGGAACTGGATTTTGACAATGAAGTTATTTGTGTATCAGTAAGTGTATTCTTTCACTATTTTTGTTCATGGTAATGATTTTTTTTTTTTTTTGGTGTGTTTTTTTTTATTTTATTTTATATACTTATAAACAATAATGAATCTTTAATATACATATTATATTCAGAGAGGTTGAACAAACCTGAGATTTTGAATGAACGTTTGTTAAAAAAAATTATACATTATTATACAATATTAGTCCTTAAAACATATTTATATAAAAAAAAAAAAGATTAATAAAAAATTAAAAAAAAGAGATAAATTATTAAACCTTTATTTCCCTAAAACCGATGACATGTTTGTCAAATCTACGTTTTTTAAATCGTTGGCAGGAGCAGAGTCAACAGGTGCTTTTGGCGGTTGAACTGGATGTTGCTTGTCGACGTTGCCACCCTTTGTTGGCGTCACTATTTGGTGGAGGTCATTAGCGGTGGTATTGAGGATTTTCGTGAGCGTGGACTTGCCGCTCTCACTGCCAGTGCCACCGCTGCTGTTAAGAAACGGCATGTTGTTGATGTATTGACTAGGCGTGAAGCTTGCGGAAGACGAGGTTACTGACGTGACTGAACCAACCGACGCTGGTAGTGTCGCATTGGTTTGTACGCCCGCAGCCGAGGGTGTGCTATACTGCATAAATTTCCAGAACGGCGCCGGCGACGCCATCAATGGCTGCTGCAGAACAAGACCTGGAGCTGGTGTTGGCAAAGGAGGTGAAGTTGTTTGCAGCAACGACTTGAGCTGGTGCGCGTGCCCGCGCTCCGGTGTGTATGCTTCAACTTGGGTCACTGTCGGGGTTGGTCCCGCCGAAACAGTACTTGTGTTACCTGCACCGCCTCCGTGGTCAAAACCGTATTGGTCGGCCACGGCAGACACTGCAGAAACAGTACCTGTCGATGACATTGTCGATGGGTAGTCGCGGCGCATCGGTGGCGTTCGCGTTGGTGTTGAAAAAATAGTTGGCACCAGCTGCTGCTGTTGCTGCGTATGTTGCATAATTTGCTGATTCAGTTGCTGTTGCGATTGTTGTTGATGATAAGAATTGTTGCTAGAAGAAGGCGAGGATAAGTTGCTGTTGCCTGCAAGACTAGCCACAACTGTTGCAGCCTCTACATCAACGGGCTTAAGTTCAATTGCGTTGTAAGATGATGGACTACCATCTGCACTTTTAGACGGTGCCGCCGTAGTGACGGGCGCCGTGTTTTTAGTGCTGGTAGGCGTTATCACCTGTACTTGGCGCTGGAACTGTGTAATAGTTGACTTACCCTTAATATCATCGCCCTGTAAAGCCTTGCGCTGAAACTTTTCTTTGTATTCATCCACAATCTGCCATTTCATGCCTTTGCCCGGCTCATTTGCTTTGCGCGGAACTTTTTCAAATGCCTTATTCAGCGATAGGTTATGGCGAATTGAGTTTTGCCAACCGGATTTGGAGTGGCGATAAAACGAATACTTTTCAGCGATATAGTTATAAATTCCCGACAATGATATCATGTGGTCTTCAGTTGATAGAATGGCTTGTGAAATCATGGTCGCGTAGCTGAACGGCGGTTTCATGTCTTTGGCTTCGTCTTTACTTAAGTCTTGTTCCATGTAACGGCTCACGCCACCACAAGTGTTGATAGGGAGCTTAGATGATAAATACACGCGTTTTAACAAAGTATCGGTGTTGTTATTGTTAGTGGTGGTGGTGGTGTTGCTGATGATACTATTATTGGTTTTAATATTATTGTTATTGTCATTAGTCGGTGCAGTCGGTTGAGCAAAAGGAATAAAACCTTGCCCACTGTTTCTAGTTGGTGATGATAGAAACGGTTCATTAACATTGATTATGGTCGTCTCGCGTGGCGGAAAAGTTATCGGTGGTAGCCCGGGCCCAAAGTCCAAAGGCACATTACCACTGAACTTGTCTATATTACTATCAGTATTATTTATGATGGAAATGTTAGATGCAAAAGTTGTCGTAGTCGAAATTGGCAGAGTAGTGGGCGGCATTGGGTGAATAATATGACTCATGATGCTCAGTGGTGGCAGCTGCTGTCGAGGCGATATAGAAAGCGGACGCTGATCTGGTGAAAATTCAATCTTTTTATCATGTAGATTTTTGCGAAAGTGCCAAGCCACACGGGGGACTTGGTCAGGTAGAATAAACATCATCTGTACCCCGCCTATCTCGATAACATTTCCGCTAAAAAGTTCGACTTTTTCACCCTCCTTGTATACGCGTTTGCAGTTGTCTATGCGACAGCCATTGCGGCCAGTTACAAGAAGCTCCCAGTGGTCGCCAGTGTAGTGAATAACAGCATGCTTTCGTGACACTACCTTTGATGGACTCAGGTCGATTTGTACCGCGTCGGCACCACTACCGGTGCTGTCGGCATCAGACGCTCTCGTGCGCCCAATAGTCGCAGTAGGTGAGTGAACAAAAAAATAGGTCCAGTTTGCGCCTGCCAATTTTGCATATGCTTGCACGCCAGTTGCGCTGCTTATCTTATGATTGCCGTGATCAATACACACTTGTGCTAGCGGCGTACTTAGCGTTAGCTGTTTAATGATACGGTCCAGATCACCTGTCGCGGGAACCTCTGCGTAATCTATCGATATCTAAATGCATGGAAGCGTAAGAAAATAGATTCAACGGTTAGCAGTCAGCTTAGATGCAACATTAGAACAACTTTATGCATTTATTTAATATCATTTTCGGTTGACTCAACTGGGTCGCTTTTAGTTATTCTTTTTGGGTCTTTTTTTTTTATTGTTTCTTTGTCTATAAAAGATAAATGAAAACTTACGGTGCGCCGCCTTTTAAGCGTTGGAGACTGTATACGTTGCTCAAGCTGTTGATTTTCGGAGGAATCCAGAGCATCAGCTGTCCGCTTGTGTCCTGGCGAACTCGACATTGCTTGCGTGTAATCAAGTCTATAGTTTTTCCGTTAAAGATAGACGGGATTTATATATCCCAGTCTTTAAATTCGTTTTTTTTTTTAAATTATAAAATCTATCAAGAGTCCGTTTGTCAAAATTTTCTTCTCTTTTAACAGAATCATCAAAAAAAAAAAAAAGCAAAAAAAAGAATAAAAAAAAAAAAAAAAAAAAAAAAAAGAAAAAAAAAGACCTTCGCTCCTTGTCTTTATATATTTATTTATTCATATCCAAATATTGCCTTGTATTTGTTTATTAATAACTTGATTTGTAGTTGCGATTTGTTTACATATTTCCTGATCAATAATTCGTCATGTCAAGGCTTAAAAATAGCTATAAATAACCAGGTGCTAAGTTTTCATTATTTTTATTTTTGATTAGGTGCGTATGAGCCTTAAAAAAAAAAAAAGAGGTTGGATCCGATGGTTGAGTTGGAGTTGATGGCTGGATGGGAAGCTTTTTCTTGTTTTGTATGAAAAGAGGGCATAAAGCAGGCTTGCCAACCGAATTTTTTTTTTTTTTTTTTTTTGTAAAAGCTTAACGCACAATTAATGTAAGTTGTGGGTTAAGGGCCCAGAAACAATGTTCCAGACGTTCAGAAAGCCCAACCGAGTTGCACAGTCCACTATGGCGGACTGTGCAGTGAGGTTGGCTGGACAGCTGCAAGCTGCAGGTCTGGTTCTAACTAGGTACTAATTTGACGAATGAACAAGCAAATTTTGTGGATTTGGTCTATGGAAACGTCAAACTTTAAAACTTAAATTGGAACAAAAAAGAAATAGCATATAGCACATGTGCATAGAACTTTAGAATATGAAATTAAAGACTTAAAAAGACTTTATGTGTTATCACGTGATCTGATCTATTTTTCAACAAGTTGTGCCTTGTTGACACTTAACGGTGTGATGTCAGCCCTGACTCTCCTCATCCCAACTAACCCACCTTGGATTCCAAGTAGTCTGTAAACAAATAAAAAAAAACACAAAGCAGCAACAACAAAAATCCAAACTATTAAAAAGAAAAAGTAAACAAACAATTGATCATGACAAACACAGAAAAAAATAAAAATAAACTCATTTCACTCAATTTCGTCCAATTTCTCGGTTTGTTGCTATTATAGTTTTGTATCTTGTTTTATTTTTCTGTCGGTTTAATGTTGTCTATAGTATTCTAATTTTTCGCTGGGATAGGCTCTGTTGCCCATCACCATATGGACTTTTTGTTTAGCCTTCACATATGCACGTCTGCTAGTCTCCCTGCCCTTTCTCCATAAAACTCGAGATATGTTATTTGGTATAAATCAAGTAATTAAGCTATCAAAGGTGACATACAACCTCTATTATTCATAATAAATCAGTCTGATATGTAAATATGTAAGAAGTATGCACATCACACATGGTCCTGCTCGTTACAGGTCATTGATGCTAAATTCTCGTGACTCATTAGTTTAAATTTGTTTTGGTCTGTTGCACTGATTACAAGCTGCAGTTTGTAATGGCGAGATGTACCCATAATCCAATCCCAATAATCTGCTTGTCAGTAATCTGTGCTCACGTATGTAATCAATATTTTTTCAAACAAGCAATTAAACCCGATTTAAGTTGTACAAAGACATGGTGCTAGCTAGCCTAGGGCATTAAGCCAGCAAGATATTTTAACTTCAAACTTTAGCTATTTTGAAGTCTATAACAGCTGATAAAAGAATTACTTTACAAAGATATGTAATAATATTCTTTGCATTGACAAAACAGCAACTATTTTTGATCAAAATTATCATTGAAGATATTTTTTTTAAATCAAATCATTGTTCTTAGATAAAATACAATAAAAAATTATGTAAATAAATAAACGAAATTTGCAGTCAATAATTGAATAATAATAGTTATATCCAAAGGCATACCCGTATGATGTAAGAACAATAAACAGATATTTTATCTATCCATACAAAGGCATTGATTGCAAAGAATTTACCCAATTTTATGATTCAATTATTTTAGGATTGCTTTTTTTTGTTGTTGCCAATAAATAGATATATATACAACATTAGTTCACTATATTTACGTTAAAAAAAACAAAGAGATGACAAGAAAGAATCTCACAATCTTTGGTTTTATAAGACTGATAATACTACAATATCTACATGCAAATAATTGAATAACGTCCATCAAAAGCTCATTGCTTTTTTTTTTAAACAAAAAAAAATAAATAATAATAAACGTCCATAAGTTTATACTTATATATGCTTATAGATATAAAAATTTGAATATGACATCAATAAATTTTTTTATATTATCATAGTTTGCAAAACAGCATTTTAAACAAAAAATAAGTTAACTAATTTATTTTTCTAAAACAATAGGTGTTTTTTTTGAAACAAGAAATAAGTTATATTTTAACTTATCCAAAAGGCGCAACTATTGATAGCTTACTACTCTCTCAATTTGAAGCTCCTATTTTTGAAATTAATTATTCAATCATATTATAACTCACTTGAAATATTCAAAATTAAAAAAAAAAAAAACTGAGATCTGGAATTCAGATTTTGTAAGTATAGTATATTATTATCACTATTAGTATCTTAATTATTTATATGTTTACGGAAATTATATACTTAAAAAACGTTAGGCTCACCCAAGTTTAGAGAAATTTGTAACGCGCTTATACCAGCTCTCGGCAAAGTTCAAAACGTTCAGAGAATTTTCTCATAAATCGCAAGAACTTTTTATTTCGGCTTTGAAAAGTCCCAATAAGCTAGTCGCTACGTAAATTGTATGAGCCTTTTTTTTTTCAGTAAATTCCAGTTGTATTAATTTCACTATGACATACATTTGTCTGGTCTCAATTGAAGAGATTTTAATTTACAAATTTTTTTTCAGCTTTTCAAGAATAATATTTAAAAACTAGTAGCTAATATCAAACATAAAAAAAAGGGATTCTTAACACTTTTTTAAACCTTCACAGCTCAAAATTTGGTAAAACTCAAAAATGTTTCAACTATTATAAAATACTTACCAGCAATTACAAAAACCAAGTTTTTGAGACCTGATGGTATTTCTTTCACCCATTGCTATTCTCAAAGTTAGTCGTACAAGCCTATCTACTATTAGTTAAAATTTATTTTGACTGCTTATACTTAATATGGAAATAAACTGTTTAAATCCAATGAAAGTTCTTGAATAGATTTATAATTATTAACGGTTACTATTAAGATGTCAATAATGATCTCTCCAAGACATCAAAGACCGCACTTTAAAATCCATTAAATTTTAATAAAAATTTATTATTTAAATTAAAAAAATTCCTTGAAAAAAATAATGTGATTACTTGTTATTGGAAGAAGGATTATTAAAAACTCTTTCAAAAATGGTATATTGAGACAGCAAAAGCTGCGTTTTTGAACCAAATGAAATTCCTTGAAAAGATTCAATGTGACTACTAGTACCAGTAAAAGATTGGTGATGATTCCTTTGAAGATTGTTATCATTGAACAGAGCTGCGCATAAAAAGTTAAGTCTATAATTCAGACTTGATAAATTGTTCTACTTTTCTTATTTAAATAGAGTCTACACTGCAATCATGATGCAGCCAAAATCTAATACTAAAAATATCTTCAAGTATTACGTATTACAAGAACCAATAAAAAGTATTGGCTTAAATATTAACTTTTATCTTGATAAGTGCCTCATCCCATTCATACGTATCTATTTATTTGAGAAGCTTCCCGGAGTTCTTTCAGTCATTAATAATATTCTACGTAATTCAGGACCTCTAACTAGGATTATTTTCCATAGCTGGCTTATGATACTTGATATTTTTTTTAATATTGTTTCCTGCAGTCCTCTCGGTGGTTATGTGAATATCTTTTAATTAATTTTTTGTTAATTTAATTCTTGTTACATTTGCTGTATTAGTTAATTACATTATGTTTGCAATTTCACTTGCTTAGCACTTTATGCTGATTAGTAAATATTATACAGATACCACTTTTCTATTTTCATCACTCTAGCTCTGCACCAGAGCGAGATTTGGGCAACTTAACATCTTTCTTATACCACCCAGTTCTGAGTTTTATACTACTACACTCACTGTATCTTTTATTTCATCAAAAATTTACAATTATCAACTTATTCAAAAAAAACTTGTCAAGATTGAGTTTATTACACTTCAAATAATATTGTCTTTGAATTTCACAAACCTACAAAAAAGTCCTTAATTTCTGGATATCTCTTTAAATTGCGAAAAACACACACACACAAAAAACAAAAGCAAAATCGTTAAAAAATTAACAAAGCAAATAAAAAATTTAATTGGACTTATAAAAATGTTTTTAATATTCTTAAATCCTAGTGAGAGCCCAAAAAGGTGTTTTTTTTTAAATGATGATCGGTTAGAAATAACAAGTTTTTGTCAAGACAGCAAGTTTAATCATACTAACATGTCAAGATCGGTTTATCAATTTTTTCTGAATTCATATAATGTCATTTTGGTGTTTGCTGAAAGTGACAGGCTACATCGTGTAAGCCGGTTTATTGAAGATCATAAATTTTCCTTTTTTTTCATGTCCTATTAACTCTGATTCACTAACATAATTTCTCGAGATGCATAAAAACAGATTTGCTGATTACTATCGTATAATGAGTATTATATGCATATAGAATATAAATAATTGCATAAGTCTTTAGGAATCATCAAAGCTGGTTATTAGATGGCACCACAAACATCTAGCAAGGCATTCCTCTTTTGTTTCGATTCTTGTGTTTTTTTGTTCTAAAAATTTGAAAGACATGTTCTATTGCAATAGAATTTTTTTTAATTTTTACTATCTACAAAATGTAGTGGCTCTAATAGCCCAAATCATTGGAAATATGATTAAAACTATAATTCCAATGTTCAGTAAAAAAAAGAATTTGCCAAATATAATTAAGTAACTATGTGATGTAAGGACAATAAACAGAATTTCCATCTAAGATTGCGAACAAAAAAAATATTGGAGGCATGTGGTTAAATTAGCTAAGAGATTCACAAAATCCACTAAGCTTATGGATTCGAATCTAGATTAGAGCAATCCTGTGCAACGCAAACCACAGCTCTAGTGGGGTTCACATATCCTATCGGTTAGACTGGCGTGCGCCAATTTGTGTGAGCAGATCACAAACAGCTCGGATTATGGTTTACTGTTCTAGCACAGACGGCTAAAGAATCCCACATTAGATGAATTTCAGGTTTTTCTAGTTTGTTTAAGACCAGGTCAGTCTCCTCAATAATTATGTTTTGCGAGTAATCAAACAATTTTGGACTTTTCAAATTTTTGCGCACATACAGGGAGTATTACAAATTACCTTGGGCCCGGATAAGTCTAGTAGCTTGTCAAAATATTATTATTATGGTCAATTCATTTTTCATTTATTTATTTATTTATTTATTTTAATATATAATTTTGTTCAATTTTGCTATAAACTTTTTTACAGTTTGAAACCTGTACCAATAGATTTTGTACGATGGGTGTCATCCTGATGGATGAAAAAAACCTGTTTGTTACTCTTTCATCGACAACCCCCCCCCCCCCCCCCCCCTTCTCCTTATATATGTACGTATGTAGGATGATTTTCTTATTCCGGTCTTTGATGGCGCCAAGCTTCTATTAACCAATTCATATACCAAAAGGAATCCCGGTATACACAAAACTTTGCAGATCCATACCAGAGATTGGCACACGGTAAACCCTTAACAAGTTGTTTTGGTTGAGCAAACTATCAGCTATCAAAATGCAGTAAACAAAAAAAAGTTATTTTTCTCAAATTAATGTCTTTGTTTTTGAATAGGTTTTTTTTTTTGTATTTCTGATAAATGTATCAGTTTTTGAATGTAATTAAAAAGTTTTCACATTATTTTTTTACTATAGCATGTCAAGAGCTGATATTATCGCTAAGACTTGATTTTATTTTATTAAAATCAATTAAGGTTGATCAAATTGTTCACCATACGGTCAATACTTAAAATTTTTTGTTAACTGCCTTTGCGCCAAAAGTTGCAATAAAAAACGAAATAACAAAGTTTCTCAAAAAAGGTGAGACTAAAAATATTTTTATCACAAAATTTTTCAAAAAAAAAAGAGTTTTTTTTATTTGTTAGGTTTAATTTAATTACGCTTTTTTTTTTTTATAGAAGACTACATGTACCAAGAAAAATCTGAAATACCTGATACTTGATAATTGATGGGACAATAATAGAAATTGGCACAATGAAACCTCAACAGGTCTGCTATAATTAAACAACCAGTCTGAAATAATAAAAAAAAAAGTGCAGTAGAAAGCTCAAAAATTTGGTTCAAGCATAATAAGAGCTAGTTACAGATACGTGTGTTTTTTTGTTGTTTTTTGCGTATTAGAAAATAACCTTTTAATTCATTTTTCAAATGCAGTTAGTTGTAGCTTTACCAAAATACTTTCTAAGAATCAAGCCTCGACTTTGGATTCAAAAATGAATTTGAATTATATAGGCTTATACGTATATTTGAATGATTTAGATGCAGGTTATGAAGATCTTGAAATTTTTTGGTTAAGAACGTACTATGTAAGTTATACTTTAATTTTCCATTTGATCTACATTACACTATAAGGCTTTACACCTTTGAGACGGTTTTTATTTCATCTCATTTATTATAACAAAAAAGATCTTTTAAAATATTTGCTACAGACTATATTCAAAAAATAAATATAAAAAAAGGGAGTTAAATGAATTTATGAAAGATATTTGCGCTTGAATTACATGAGTTAGTAGGTCACTGGAACAATACAATGTTGTCAAAATGTAGTAAAAAGAACAAAAAGTGGCTTTCCCAATACAAACGCTGTTATTTACATGTCTCTTTTTTATGCCACTGATAAGCAGGCTACTTAAATTATACACAAGTATCAGGATCTAAGATTAAATTAATTAACAATAATTTTTGCATAGTAAAAATATCAAAAATAATATTAAATATCTTCAAAGATAAGGCACTCTTAAAAAACGAAAAATCAGCTATTTAGTTTTTAATCTTGTAAAACCTGTAGTTATCTTGAAGTATAAAATAGACTGCGTTGAACACATAATATATCATATTCATGTATCAAACAATTATCATTGCCATTTGTATCTGATATTGTCTACAAACTTGCTATTTGTAATTGCCTAAATATGTATTCAATAAAGGTTGATAAGGTTGAATTTCAATCAAATATTATCAAGTTTATTTGATGATAATGATATAAAACTAAAGTAAGATTGTGCTTTGATTGTGTAAAATACATAGATCAAGTATTTCTAGCCCATAAACTACTATTACAGTTATGGTTGTAATTAGTTAGAATGTCAAATATTTTAAGCACTTATTTCAATGAATAAAATAGTTTAGAAATTATACCTCATTCTCAAATAGTATGTTCGAGTTTTGAATATGAGTATATATAATAACCGACTAAATTTTGAGTCAGTTATTCTAAATAATTGGAAAACAAAGCACGTTAAGAATATCCCAAGGAAAATATTGCAATTTCTACTACCAAAGGTAACTTTTTTTTAAGTAATACCAAAACATGAATAACTACCATGCAAAGATTATTTCAATATCAAAATAATTTTCAGATGGTTTCTGTTGCTATTATCTTATTTTACTATACAACGTCTCAGTTATCAATATAGATCTGTTTATTCTCCTTACATCACATAGTTACATAATTAAAATGATAATAACAAAGATATACAAAGAAGACATGGTTTCAGTTATCAATAAGATTTTTTATAGGTGTTACAAGATTAAAAAAAGTACATAATTTAATATGGCAAACTTTTTTTAATTAATTTATTGAAATATATATAGTATATATTGTCATTTAATTATTTGTTATTGAAAGGTGTTATTAATTCAATAGGTACATGTACAATGATCAAATTTATTGTTTCTTAACACATCTTGGTTGATAAGTCGCGTAATTAAACTAGTTTGTTATCCTTTCCCTGCGTTTTGATTTATAATATCAATCTATCTGAAATTTATTTTTGTTATGTTTTCTCAAAGTTTTTTTTATATAACTTATGATTAGTCATGCAAACAATGAACTGATAATACCAATGCATGCGTATTTCTGGTGTTATGCTTCTTGAGTTTTTTTTTATTGCACAACATTTTTCATAAAACATTTAGTGTCATCAAAAACCAAAACTTTTGTTACACACCAAAAAGCGCTACATTATCTATTTCCACGAGAAAAGAGCATTATAAACTACTTCTTTTTTTTAAAATACATATGATTGTGTTATATAACCCTGCAGTATAAGAATAATGAACTGATTATCTTATATTTAGTAAACTTCAAACAATACTTTCATGTTTCTAGTATATAACTCTCATATTACAGTCACAGCTTCATACAACATTACCATCACTAAATTTTGTTTCTTCAACGACCTTGACATTACCACAATCACCAAATCAACATGATATTTGATTTTAGTATTTATTTTACTTAAATAATACAAAAACAAAATTTTTTTTTCATATTTGTTATCACATGTGTTATTTCATGGAGAATTCGGCGCCATCAAATGCCTGAAACACCTAGAGCGCGCTGAGAACGCTATTTTTAAAGTCTCATGGAGATAAATGTTTTTGAATTCTATGTCTTCTTTGTATATCTTTGTTATTAGTATTTTAACTATGTAACTATTGTGATGTAAAAATAATAAACATCTATTTCTTATATTTAAATATTAATAATATACTTGTGACTGTACTATTCTTGCGTCTAACGCAAAATGCATGCCTTAGAATTTACTTCATGACTTGTTTGATGATACACATACTACATCTATTTTGTGCCTTTGGGTTTTGCTGTCGTTTTCAACTGCTTCTGATGCATTGGGTTCTCTCTGGGTGCTTGTCTGCGGGTTATTTTTTTTTAGTTAATTTAACCTCAATAGCAGATTCCAAGATTTTTTGTATTGCACTGAGTTCATGAGGACGTTTTTCTTTTGAGACAGAATATTATTATTATTATTATTATTATTATTATTATTATAATTATATTATTATTATTATAATTATTATTTTATTATTATATTATATTATTATTATTATTTATTATTATTATATTATTATTATTATTATTATTATTATTATCATTATTATTATTATTATTAATTTATGCAGTTAAAGTTCGTTGGAATAACACGCTTGTAAATTTGGCGCTATTGTATGTCAGAATCACTGAAAACGCTACTATCAAATTTTCATAACGAAAATTGGTTTTTTTTGATTCAATAAAAAATTTTTTTCATTTGTATTTCGTGTATCTTTGTTTTGATTGTATTCACGTAACTGTGTGGTGTGCAAGAACAGTTGACAGATTTTTCGTTTAACATGTTTGTAGCATTTCATCGATTTGTCTCGTAGTAACTCATGTGTAGTTATGAATATTGCAAAAAATAAATAAATATCTATATACAATACTATATATAAGTTATAACTTGTAGTCCTTAGATAAATTAAATATTAATTTCAAAAAAACTGAAAAAATAAAAAATAAATAAAACTGCCAAACTTGTGAAATCAACGTCAAAAATATACATCTATTTTTTTATTTTTACTATTACTGTTGATACAAACCAAAGTAGTGTGAAAAATAAGTTTGCTGGGTTCTAAAATTTTTAAGTAACTGGAAGTATTGTTTCACTACTATAATTGGTTCTCAATTGTTTTCTTTGTTTTTTTTTTTATTATCTTCTGTTTCAACTTTTAACCAGAATTCAATTCAAAGATATATCAAGACCTTTAAAATCACTGTGTTGTAGAAGCAAAAAAAAAAAAAAAAAGATATATATTGATACCGATTAATATAATCAAATACATAAACGATGCATTTGAAAAAGTGAGTTTCTGTGTCTAGAAAAGATTTAACATCGACTCGCTGTAAAAGTGCCGAGGTAGTTGTATATATTGTAATATATCAGTAATAAATTGCTCAATGCGTGGGTACCCTTAATTTACTAGATATTCTGTTTTCCTGTCTTTTCATACCAAAAGTTACATGCTAGATTTAATAAAGACATGTTATACAAAATAAAACATTACATCAAAAAATCATTTTATCTTTCAAATGGTATCCAGTCAATGTAATGAGTATTGGAAACTGATAAGTAGATCATTTGTTCTAGACCTGGATGGTTCTCGTTTTTTTTTTTTTTACGACGCTTGATATTATGTAACTAAAACTCTTAATTTTAAGTAGTAAGAGAGAAGCAAGGATTGAGCTTGAAGCTGTTTATTGAACATAAAAGTTTAATACAATTAATCTTACTAATATATGTCAGTTACAAAAGTGAAGTTCATATGTAGATCAATGTCAGATATCTATAATCTTTAATTAATAGTAATAATAATAATAATAATAATATAATAATAATAATAATGATAATAATAATTAAATAATTAATAATAATAATAATAATAATAATATAATAATAATAATAATAATAATAATAATAATAATAATAATAATAATAATATCAAGTCTATTCAGTACCCCCTAAAAAAAAAAAAGAACAATTTACAGTGTATAAAATAGTAATAAAAAACAAAATAACAAATGACTGTGTGAAAAAGATACACTCAGAACCCCTCCGTGCCATTGAAACTAGTAAACCCAGCAACCAAAAATATTTTCTAAATTTTTTTTGTTAAAAAAAAAAAAGTTAGTAGATTGAAAAAAAAAAAAAAAAAGCTGTAACTTACATAGTATGGCTTTTTGGAAATGTCGTTTGCCCATGACCATGCGCTCGTTAATCGCCCATCGATACACGAACCTGCGTCGTAAAAGTTATCGGCACCAGAACCGTCAAATGCATGCTTAAAAAAGTCAGATAGAATAGCTTTAAAAAAAATAAGTTAGTCTCAGTCCATAACATAAAAAAACCCCCTATAAGTTGACAATATCACAAGTTGAAATCTGACAGAAAAAAAAAACTTACTCATTTTCAGTCCATCAATGGAACCAAATTGTGATTCAATAAACTCACGAATGTGCTTATCAGTTCTCACAATTTCTTCCACATTTTTGATGACGAGAAACACAGGCGTCAAGATGCGTGGAACCTGCGTGTACTTGTCTAAAAAGAAAAGTGCGTTTGGCACCGCTTTATCACCAAGATGCACGACAGATGAGCCAATCCATTGACCCGTACGATCCATTGTCGTGCGGATAATGTTGTGCATTGTGCGTGCCACCGAAGGGCATGGTTTGATCCGGTTCAACCCTTGTCCAGTGTCTGTCAGCTGATACCGCGACTTCTCTGACACCAGGTCTGTGTCTGCCTGAAACCACAACTGGAACATCTTGCGCATAATCTCAGACCAAAGTGTCAGCGACTGTTGGACGTAGTGGAACTGCTTTGTGTGAGAGTGCGACAACCGCGAGCCGCCCTTGCCCGACGAAATTCCAAGCGAAAAATCTGGGTCATCATTCGTAGAGCCGTCAGCGGTGAAATATTGATTCAACAGTTTAATAATACTCTCAACGGGGTATCTATTAGATCGTAGGTACGAGTGGTAATCGCCAATCGAGTACAAACACTGGCGCACGTCTTCAGCGCTGATGCCCTTGCGCTTTCGGTGGTCGGGGACCACAGGACCACCATACAACGCAGACAAGGCTGTTGTGGAGTACTTTTTGGCTAGCAATTTGATTGAATTTTCCTTGCGTCGGATCTCAGCCTGAATAACTGGCCGCGCCTTGCCTTCAGACACAATATCCGTCGTGGCTGTAATTATAAGCGGATCTTCCAACAGATTCAAAGCACCATTTTCCTCAAGAAACGAATAGACTGTAGTAATAGGCTTGTAAAAATCAAATTCAAGTGTCTCCTTGATCTCTGGCAGTCGAGAGTCCATGATCATATACATAAGTTTACCAAAACTGTCCCGCATCTTTTCTGGATTCAAAATCTTGTACCGTCGACCAATCTCAAACACTGTTTTGTACCATTCTGCATTCACCGAAAAGTCTTCTTCTTCTTCTTCCTCTTCGCCACCATCTTCGACCTTTTTGAAAAACATTGACTTTCCAAGATCCATGTCAGTGGCCACGACAAGGCCAGCAAGAATTGAGCACATCTCACGTAGCTGTGCAACAATGCGTTTGGATTTGGATTTAAATGATGAAACGTCAACCTTGTCTGTATAGTCACTCACGTTGAGTGCAGCTTCCAATAGCCGAAGCAATTTGCGCTCCTCCATCGTCAGACGCATGGGGATAAACTGACTATGATTCTTGATTTGCTGAACAATATCTGAAATCTCAACATTTTTTCGGTTCAAAACAGTCTGCTGTTGCTGTTCTTGTAGAATTGACTCGGCAGTTTGGATTTCTGCCTCCACAATACTGTCGTTGTTGTCATTATGCTTGGCATCATTATCGACTTTTTCGTTTTGCTGCTCATCTTCGTCGTCCCGCTTCAGCTTTTTCGTCTCATGAAGTTTGCGCTTGCCGGTGCGGTGCAAATACCCAAAACAAACTAAACAAAAATAGTCCTTACAAGTTAAGCAACTAATATCTGCTCGCTGGTCACCACACTCTATACAAAATCCCTTTTGAATGATTTCGATTTCGCTGACGGGTGCGATCTCCTTTTCCTTAAGATCCACCAAAGCTGCGTTTTCGACATCAATAGAAAGTAGTTCTTTTAAAGGCCTTTTCATTTTTTTTCTATCCCTCCAAAATAATTTTTTTTTTTTGTAACTACACTTCTTGATACTTGAAATAGTGCTTTTTGTACGGAAACAAGAAATAAATTAAGAAAGAAAATTTCTTTCTGGACTATTGTGAAGAATTTGGAATTTTTTTTTTTTTCCATTTGGTAATGATCTAGTGTACACGTGACTTTTACGAGTCTGTGCCGATAGCCTTGAACGTTGTTAAGTCTTTCAACGCCGATTCCATCAACTCAACAATACTTTCTGGTGCATATCTAGCCTCTATCTTGCTTGCAATTTTTGTGGCACCCTCAGATGCTACCAGGTTCCGCAAAGCTGTGATAAGCTTGGGTGAAAATTCGTTGTACCATCTATGGTTCCAAGCAAATAATTTAACAACAGTGTCAAGAATGTTGGCGTTATCACCTTTATGCTCGTAGTATTCAAGAAGCTTCCACATGATTCGGTTTGAAAATCTTTGTGCAATAGCGTGATTAAAGGCGTCGGCAGCCTCATCTTCATGGTGAAGACGCCATGCGACCATACCGAGCGCTTCCCAGTCAAGTGAATGCTTCTTATACTCCATCTGTTGAGATTGGTAGTGAACATACTCTGCCCGCCAAACAGTGTAGACTCTGAGATCTTCGTAAAGAACCATAAAAAGATTATCCAGCCACCGCTCGCATAATCGTTTTGTCTTCATTTTGTCTGCTTCTTCCTCCTCCTTCTGCCTCAGTGACTCTTCTTCTTCTTCTTCTTCTTCTTCATCTGCGATCTTCTTCTCCTTAATCTCCTTGGGTTTAGCCAAAACTCCATTTTCACTCTTTAAAGTCCCAATAGAATTGTTGTGCACAACGCGCTTTTCCTTTCTATACTCATCTTCCATGACAAAAACATTTGATCTGTATTTGAGCAGAGCGTCCCAGCCAATGTGGCTAACGATTTCTGTCAAAAGTTCATAAGCCTTGGCAAATGTTGATTTGAGCGTAGGAGCTGGCAGCTTCATCAAGCTCTGATCAAACGAAGCCACACTTTCAGGTTTATCATCAGTCCAAATATCCTTCATGACACCATCAGAAGGTAGAGGGAAATGCACTGACTGAGGTTGTGGCATCTTGGTTAAATCAAGCTCCTTGGCAGTAGACATAGGACAGGAGTTCAGTGTTAACAAGGCTTGCTCATAATTTCCCATTTTGGTATAGATCTTTACAAGACGAGCCCATGGCAAGAACTCAGCAGGCGCGCTGTTGACAGCACGGATAGCACAATCGAGCGCCCAATCAAGTTTGCCCTTTCCGGTGCAGTAATCAGCCTGTAACTCTAAAAGATTATAATCTCTAGGGTTAGCAAGAATACCGTTAACCATAACCTGGATAGCCTTGACTTCATCGTTGTTTTGAAGCATTACACGTGTGGTAATGGCCTGTACATCAGAGTCAATCTTTGCCAACCGGGACAAAACCTGAAGAGCCTGCTCGTACTTTCCAGTAATCTTGACAAATTTGAGAAATGCATCCACAAGATAGTTAGACACAATGGTCGAGTTCTGGATCTCAGACACACAGCCTAACGATGGACCACGGAAAAAAAGTGTCTCAAAGGCCTCGAAAAAGCGCTCAGTGAGTTCTGGATTTTGCAAGGGGTTAAGTCTGCGCCAACAAGTGATAAAACTGTAGTTTTCGTTATCAGCAAACAACAGCGATCTTATCATTGCAGAAAGGTAAGTTTCAGTCCAAATTTCATCGGTGGCTGGACGCTTGTCGCCTCTGTCGTCTACGATATAGGCCTCAACTGAACCAGGAATCTTAACAAGAACCCGGACATCAACTCTTGAAAAAGCATTGTATGAGCAGCAAATGGCGGTCTGGATTTTCCAGTGAGCTGTTCTGTTAAGCCAGTGTTGTTCTTCACCGAGAGTTGAAATAAGAGTGTTGAGGTACGCAGCAACAGCAGCAGAACTAGACGTATCAATACAAGAAGCGTAGTAATAAGTGCCAATGGGTTTAGATGACTTAGAAGAGTTTTTCACAAGATGGATAAGATCTAGAGGCCCCAACTCCTTGAACGAGCCAAGACTGGTAGTTCGGGAGTTAACCGACTCGTCTAATTCATTCTCCAAAAGTCTTGACAATAATAAATAAAAAAAAAATCTGTTAGTAAAATTTAAGTTAACAATTGCCCATATATAGCACATACTCTGGAATTACAGCGGTGTGGACAACCATTTATACGAAATTCTATGAGTAGTTGACGATGTTAAAAATGTGTTTCTGCCACCTAGACTGTTTGTAGAAGAAAGTTTGGAAAAAAGAGACAAGAGTTTGACATTTTGTTAAGTGTCTTGTATTATGTCAGCATACTATTAAATGTTGAGTAACGGGTCAATATCACAACCAGGCGATATATTGATCTATATATAGATAAGTAGAAAGTAGAACAGACATTAAATTACAAATATACATTACAAGTTATTGGTTTTTTGATTATCAATTTTTTTATTTGAAAAAAAAAAATTGGTTCTGAATCACTCAATATCCTCCCACGGATAGACTTGTTCAACGCGTTCATACACGTATGTCGCATTACGGAGGTCTAGCACTTGTAAACCCCAGTTAACAAAAAAATCGTCATCTCCCTCAACTACAGCCTTAGTATAAAACAACTGCGGATCTTCCTTTGCAGCAACTATCAGATTCTTCAAGCCCTTAGTGTTGATACTGTGAAATGATTTGACAGTATCTACAAGCTTCCATTTATAATTCTCGGGCAGGGGGTATTCTCCAGTAATATTTTCAGGGGATGTTGCAGAAACAAGAAAGTCAAAAGAGTCAATGATCTCTTCCAGAGCATCAGCATCTTCAGTTTTGTCATAGATGACCCAAGGGTAATTGGGACTACGGATTTCGAAAAGCTGGCCAAACTTGTTGGCACCACTCATGCACACTGGCACATCCAAGTGCACAACAAGAGGATCTTCTGCGTTTAGTACAAACGGAACATGAGTGTGAAACTGCGCTAGTGCCTGACCTCCGGGATAGTTAAATGACGATGCAAGACCTTTGATCGCTGAAAAGCCAGCAATGACGCCAAAGAGTGTGATAATAGCCATTTGAAAGCTGATTTTAAATACATCACCTACCTTGGCAAGCTGATTGGAAATAAAAACAATGCCATTTGCAGCGAGTAAAGTAAAAACAGGTGTGACGTACACAATAAAGCGCCATTCCTTATGAGGCTGTAGAGAGTAAATGGCTACAAATAACAGCGATGCAAGACCCAGGATACGAACGTGGTTAAATCTACCGCCAGTAGGGTCTTTAAAAAAACCAACAGGAACAAGTCCATACAAAATAAAGTATCCAGAAGGTCTAGCTACAGTACCCAGTAACTTGGGAAGATGGATCAAGAAGTATGCGCTGAAAGGCTCTTCTCCCCATTCAGAGGACTTGCCTTCAATAACATTAAAAATAAAGCCTTTAAGCTCGGGAATCATCAACGGTGTTTGCCAAAAGTAGGAGTCAATAACCAACGATAGAAGCGCACCGATAAGACCAGCAATAGTGACAGACTTGATCAGGTCGAACAACGACACCTTTCTGAAAATCAGCAGAGAAAAAGAAAGTGTTGCTAAGAAAACAGCCAGTTCAGAACGAAACACAATGGCAGTGAAGGCAAGCAGACCGACAGCTGAATTGTATTTAGCCTCTAGTGTGTATGCAATCGCTAATGTTGTAAGCGGGAAGGCAAAAAAATTGGGCAGCGTGCGCGAGACGTAAAATGGAATGTGGAACTGCACTAGTTGTAGAGCCCAAAACCACTTGGTAATAGTAGAGTAGCGCTCTGCATTAGACTTTTTGTCGGCTTTAATACACGTCCAAGAGATGGTTTCTTTGAGATAAATAAGAGCAATTGCATTAAACATTCCCAGTAGACCACGTGCCAGGATCTGAACCATCAGTTTGTCATCGCTGTTTTGAAAGTATCTGAGCAGGAGTTTGACAGGTAAGGAGACGTAAAGCGCGCCAATGAAGGTACGCGGGACAACACCAGGAAATTCAATATGGTCAAACTGGACATGTGTTAGCAGACTACCAGATCAGAGGCAAAAAAAAGGTGGACCTACCTTGGAGACATCAAATTTGTGGTAAATAAGGTCGTGGATCGCCTGAATATTAAACGACTCCTCCACCTTAGTGTATGGTGACGAAATAACGTACACGGCGATAATAGTAAAAAGTAAGAGGTCGGGCCAGGACAGCTGCATAGTGGCTATTGTCTAGATTTTTTTTTTGTGAGTTGGTTGAGGAAGGAAAGGAAAGGAAGACAGAGAAAGAAGAATGTCTACCCTCAGAAGACCGGATCAAATTTGCAGTTCAAGCAATCGCATGGATTGAAGACTAATCAATCTGCTCACGCTTTTTTTTTTTTTTAAATTTTTTTTTCACACACACATAGTGCATTTGGGGGCTTACAGGTCCTGTCGTTTTCTATATAGTGAGAGAATTAAGGTTTCATAAGTCATTACATAAGAATAGTTATGTGTATTTTAAATATTGTCAAGTCCAAGTCATATTTCCCAAGTATTAGCTTTCAAGCACAAATAGCTTCTTCATAACATATGCATCATGCACACCGTTATAAAAGCCCTTTTTGAATTCAGAGTCGTCAATAAAAAATTGGTTATAAATGTAAAAGTCAATTGCTGAAGAGTTAGATGTAAGGACCTCTAGCCACAGGGATCTAAGGATCTTGGTGCGGGATGCAAGTTTGAGTTGAAAGGCGGAAATCAAGCTGGTCGCAATTCCCTGTCGCCGGTAGGAAGAGTTTACAGCCAATGTATAAATATGGCCGTTACTGGATTTGGGGTCAAGCTTGCCAGTGATAACACCAGTAATTTCCTTGGTGATGGTAGAGTAGGAGACGAGACAATAACAGTTTTCAGCATAAAGAAACTGTAGGAAAAAAGGGATCGAATACGAGGTCTTGAGAATTTTACTTGTAAAGTCTCGTGCGGCGTGAACATCCTTAGAAGACAGAGACTTAATAGTACACGGATGGGTTTGTTTATTAGCAAGAGTATCAATGAAGGACTCGATATGAGTAGAAGTTGTAATCAGATCATAGTCAGATGTGCCTTTTGCTTTATAGATAGAATTGGTAGTGTCTGTAGTATCGGTAATATTGTTGTTGGCGTCGTTGTTTGTGTTAGTGCTGAGATCAGGTAATCTCAGATGAGATTGTAGAAGTAGTTGTCGAGCAGCAGTCAAGTTCATGTTGAATGTGTAGAAATAATTGAAAGCAGCAAGCAAAAAAGAAAAAAAATGGACGTTTGAGTTGATTAAAATAGAGATATTTAGATAAGAGATTTTGCAGATTACAAGATAATGCTGGTAAATTAACTGACTGATAGTGCTAGATTTATGTGTGTTTTTTTTTTGCTACCCCACAAAAACTAATATGACTTTAAAAAACAACAACAACAGAAAAAAAGGAAAACGAAATTGAATTTATATGATGTTTTTTTTTTTAAAAAAAAATGAGTTTGAAATTATTATAAAATAAAAGTAATACATATATATATATATATGGTATATACAGTATGATATTTCTGATTAGTTTAAATTATCTTTGTTTTCATGTCTACTATAATATTCATTCGTATCAATCCCTCGGTCGGGTCCTCATTTAACTCAAAAAAGAAAACCCTTTATTCGTACTACTGGCACTATCCAAACCTTCTAATAATAATTATAACTTTATACAACATGACAAAAATATAAGCATTTTCATAATCACGTTTAGAACAAAAAAACAACCCCTTTTTTCTTCTTCTTCTTACTGAAGTTTCAATGATTTATTGACAGGCAACATTTTTAAAAAAAAAAAAATCCAATCAAATACTACAATTATATAACTATGTGATGTAAGGACAATAACCAGATTTTCTATCTATCTACCTACTATAATTATACTACTGATAAAAATCACTGTCGATATACAAAAAAAAAAAAAAAAATCTAAACTGAAAATTTTGCATTGCTTGAGTACACATATTGGTAATAAATACAAATTTTTTAATTGTCTCGTTGTCAGACAGCTGTCATTGAAGCAATTCTTGAGCATTTTGCTAAACAATCCCCAAAGTTTAAAATAAAGTCCCGAAGTATCGGTTAAATCAGTTGATGATTTCAATCTCGTATTAGTATTTTTTTTTTTTTTTTAATTATTTCCTGGCTCCTTTTAATGGTCTCATATCACGGACAATTACGGAGCAACGTCGGGTGACCTTTTCTAGCAGTTATACAAGTTACACACCCTGAGACCATGAGGTCTTAATCCACTCGCTTGGAGTTCTATTTTCAGTGTGTCGTGCGACTTTATTTTTTTTTTTTTTTGAAAAACGTCATGCCGACTTTATGTGTGAACAAATTTATCTACTGGGTTTTAACGGTGACCCCACCAAGGGTAGACTATTGGATCATTCAAAGAAAAAGAAATCTAAAATAACAATAGACTGGAAGAAAAAGACACAAAC
This sequence comes from Geotrichum reessii, assembly GCA_013305925.1. Lineage (NCBI taxonomy): Eukaryota > Fungi > Ascomycota > Dipodascomycetes > Dipodascales > Dipodascaceae > Geotrichum > Geotrichum reessii. The sequence continues at coordinate 12,368 of QVTG01000222.1, read as the reverse complement.
TTAAAAAAAAAATTTGATAGCATCAAGTTCACAATAATAATGAGCTGAAAAAGATCTAAAGCAAAAGCCGTATGTTTTATTGTTTTATCTACATACTCTCAAGTGATCTCAAAGACTTTTGCGTATCAATATATTTTTTTTTCTTAGAATTATCATATTCAAAACTTTTGGTATTGTCGCTTATCAGCTATTTTTTTTTTTAATTCCATTAATATGTACAGATCCAACTTCAAAGTCCAAGTGCAGCAACGCACGTTCTCTCATCTATAAACCACTCCTCCTCAAATAATCATAAATAAAAAAAAAAGCAGACTGTTTCTTTATCAAGAATCTAAGCTTTTCTTTTTTTTTTTTTAATTATCATTTTTTTTCATGCTCAAGTTTTTGCCTACCTTTACGCAACAACATCAACGCCAACTGACTTGGCGGTTCCCAAAATCGACTTCACAATACCCTCCAGCTCCAGGTTTGCATGTCTAGCGTCTGTCTTCTTAATCTTTGCAATCTCGTATACGTGCTTTAGCGATATCGTACCCACTTTGGGGTCTTTGGCGCTAGCCCAGCCCTTCTCAGCACCCGCGGCTTGCAGAATCAGCCACGCAGTGGGCGGACTCTTAACTTCAAAGCTGAAAGAACGGTCCGGGTTCACGGTCACGACAGTGGGAATGGGTACACCGGGGTTGTACTGCGCAGTTCGCGCGTTGAACTCCTTGCAGAAATCAATGGCCTTGACACCCTTGGAACCCAGTGCAGGACCAACGGGAGGTGAAGGTGTGGCCTGACCGGCACCCACAATAAGTTTAATGAGAACGCTCTTGGCGCTAGCTAGCTTCTTAGACATTGTTATATGTGTGTGTGTATGTGTGTGTGAATAAGTGAATGTAGTTATGAGAATTGTGATTGATTGGAGGGAAGTGAAAATTGGAAAAGTTTTGTTTGGTGGTTGAAATTTTTTGGTTGGTTCTAATTACATGACAAATGATTAGGTAATAAAAATTAAAAATATTATTGTTTAAGTTACATATATCATTTCTTATTGTCGAAAAATCATTTATTAAGTTTCTTAGTTCAAGTGTTTTAAATTAAGTTTTACAACAAGCTTAAGTAATTCTGAACTTGAAGCAAAACTAACCGTTATATTTTTTTTATTTTTTGTTGGTTTCATGAGCATCACTATATTTGTTTACAAGACATTCGCGGTATTTCTTGCTGCTATAAAACTAGCGTAGTAAGTTTTTTTTTCTTTTTTTTTTTTTTTTTTTTTTTTTTTTTTACTGTTTCGCAATAACTAAAAAAACCTACACAGAAAAAGATGTTCAACAAGCAATTGCCGACGTGGATAACGGCGTTTCAACGCGTAAAGCTGTAAAGCGGGCTGGTGTCCCACGATCAACCCTAGTCGGCCGCCTTTCCGGCCGTGAAAACACTCGAACAAGTCGTACGAACCGGCAAAAAACTCGCACCAGTTCAGGAAAGGTATCTCTGTGACTGGATTTTAACTGAAACTGCTCTGGGCTTTTCCCCTACTCATAAACAGATAATCGACTTTGCTGGTCAAGTTGCCAAATTAAACGGATATACGGATCCTATCGGGACTTGTTGGATAAACTCATTTTTGCGTCGCAATCCTGATATTAGAAATTTAAAAAAGTCGGAAGTTTGATATTTTACGAGATGACAGGGAAACGACTAAAAATGTCAAAAAATTTATTACTATGATGAGTGTACCGACTTTTACAAAAGTCAAACCAGAGAATCGTTACAACATGGCCAAACTCGGGATAATGAAAGGGCTAGGACACAATGGTTTAGTAATTAGAAGCTTGAAAAAGGATACTGCAATAATTGAGCATTTCAAGTTGTGTTCGTGTGTCACTATAATTGAATGTATCTCGGCAGTCGGTTAAGTTCTGGATCCCTTAGTTATATTCAAGGGAAAGTCGGTCCAACAGCAATGGTTTCCAGAAAAATCACACTCATATGATGACTGGAACTTCACAGCATCTTTTAAAGGCTGGACTGATGAATAGATTGCACTTGTGTGGCTAAAAAAAAAAAAAAAGTGTTCATTCCTCACATGAAGCCAGCAAAAGAGAGAGAGAAACGAATTCTTATTGTTGACGACCACGCAAGTTATAGGGACTTATGAATTCATGCTTGAATGCCATGAAAATAACATTCATCTCATTTTATTGGCTCCTCACACATCCCATGTCCTTCAGCCTCTCGATGTTGCGGTCTTTAGCCCGATTAAAGATGCATATCGCAAAGAGCTTTACCAGCTCGCCGCAATCGATGATTCCACGCCAATCGACAATATCACCTTTATGAAATGCTATCACAAGATAAGGGAGATTGGCCTTACGTCAAAAAATATTATCGAAGGCTGAAAATCATCATGATTATGGCCAGTATCGGTGGAAAGACTTCTTATGAACCCTATGACAAAAAAAAAAAAGAACAGAGGAATATCCGGCAACCCCACTAGAATCTGTGAGCCCGCCGTCGGAACTAACAGATGACAGTCTTATAAAAAAAAAAAACCCATGTCGTCATCTGGGGTCAGAAGCTTGTTGAAACATGTTTTTTTCTTTTCCAAAGATGACCGCACTTTTCGACATATAATGAACAAAATTGCCAAAGGTTTTAACGAAACAATTATGGAATTGGCGGCCACAAAGAAAAAAAAAATACCTTTTCTAAAAAATCAACTTGAGGAGATGCGGGCAAAAAAGAGTAGGAAAGTTTCTTAACCCTCAAATAGCAGGCGTTGCAAAGGTTACTAACAATATCAAGGCCACATAATGAGATGTCTAAAATGTAAGATCGATAAAAAAAAAAATTTCTTATGCTTGTAGGTACAACTTAACTATCAAATATACTTGATTTCACAATTAAAATAGTGTTGTGTAGTTGTAAATCAAGTGTTTATGATGATTTTATTCAACGATATCGATTAAGAATGGTTGATTCAGCTTGGATCAGAGAGTTACGTCAACTTGTATACTTGATAAAAAAATTTTTTTTTCCCAATTCAGTTCCAAGTAAATATCATATTATTAAAATAAATTATATAACACTATACTTAAGAAGTGTAGGTAAGACCGCAGCGGCCACAGTACTGGCGCTCAACGTTGGTGGCGCTCTTCTTCATGTTGGCCATGAAAACACCGGCACCACAGTTGGGGCACTCACGTCTGAGACGGACAACGGAACCATCATCACCGACCTGGTAGTAAGAAAGGACAGCAAGTTTAACCTTCTTGGCCTTCTTCTTGATCTTCTTGGGGGTGGTGTAAACCTTCTTCTTTCTCTTCTTACCACCACCAACGAGTCTCATGGTGAGGTCGATGACGGACTCCTTCTGAATGGAGTAGTCAGCAAGAGCACGAGAGTCCTCGAGCTGTCTACCGGCGAAGGTAAGACGCTGCTGGTCAACGGGGATGCCCTGTTCAACCTGAATCTGGGACTTGATGGAGTCAACGGTGGCGCAGGACTCAACCTCGAAAGGAAGAGTGTTACCGGTAAGGGTCTTAACAAAAACTTGCATTTTAGATGAGGCTTATCAAAAATTCGTCTGCAATCGAAAGTGCTATTAAAATATATGTGTTAGTATGCATTCATTTTATATTGTTTATCGTGACAGATGTATAGTACATACCTTCGTTCTTACTTTTAACAAGCTTGAAAAGAAAAGAGAAGAAAAAGAAAAAAAAAGAGAAAATAAAGATTTTTCATCAATAGAAAACTATTTTTTTTTTGGTGAAAAAAAAAGTGTTTGACAAGGGCTTAGGTTAGTCCTGATGTGACTGTGCTTCTAAAATAGGAAATCACATCTAATCAAGTGACTTATGCAACATTTAATATTTTTAACGTTGCTTAAGTTTTAAGTCAGACTTTTGTGATTTTCTGACTTTTTAAAAAATTGATGCAAATAATTGAATAAAATAAAATAAAAAAACATTTAAGCGTCAAGTGTGAAGGTCCAAGTAGTCTGCAAATATTAAAACCATGAAAAAAAAAAAAAAAAAAAACAGTAATGATGATAATACAAAAATTATTTAGATTATTTATTTTTGTATTATTTTATTTACTTATGATACGTGAGAGTTGAAAACAGACAAATAGTCTTGTCTCACACTGGCTGTAACAAATATACGAATTAAAACCTAGTACTTTTAATATTATTATTATCATCTTGTTTATTTAGGCAACGATAGTAATCATATATACACACTAAGACTTATACATGGGTTTGGGAGAATCATAGGAAAGAATGATTTGTAACGCACCCCTCCTTCCTGTACCCGTAGGCGTCAGAAAATCCGAAAAGACCATAATTATGAGCCGCAAGACCTTTTGTCTTCGGCGTTGAGAAGGCTTTGGTAAGCAGGTCTCAAGCAGAATAAGAAAAACCTGTAATACATCTGATGCTGAAGTCGGGATATCCGTCAGTGTTAGGACAGTTAAAAAAAAAAAAACCCTCCTCCCCTTATCTTAACGTCAGACTTGGAACTCCTGAATAATCTTTCAAGCAGAAAAAAAAATTCGATAAAAACTTGATTGAATAAAAAGCCTGGTCAGGATATTCTTTAGCCACTGTCTAAGATAAGCTAAAAGTAAGCTCACTAGTAATAATGATTGTTTTAAAGAGGAATTACAAATTTTTAACTTCCAACATGATAATCATGCTAAAATAAAATTTAGAAAAGAAAAAAAAAATAATCAATTCAATAAAATCTTACTCAAACATTAAAGAAATAGATACCTAAAGATGATATAACTGTACTTGTCAAACCAGCTCTGTTACACTAGCAAACAGAGATGAAAAAAAATATATATTATCTATCATAACGTCAAATAATTACAAAAAAAGTAAAATATCAACAAAAGAATATATATGAAAACAGGTATTGAATTTAAAATCATTTGTTCCTATGAGACATTCAAAAAAAAAATTATTTTTTTTTATTGTTGAACTATTTCACTTTGTTTGCATTATATTAAGACTTTCTATTACTTATTTTTTTTCTGACAGTACTTTTTTCTTTTTGATAATCTACGTATATTCAAACAGGTTGTGCCGAGCGAAATACAAAATCTGTTCATTATTATTATTACATACATTTGTTACATAATATAAATAATAACATACGTATAAACATGACATTGATTTTCAAAAACACTATTAAAAGTAGCGTTGTTATTGCGCATTGATTATTTAATTCTTGATAGACGGTTTTCCTTTTTTTTTTAAAAAACAGTTCCATCACTGAGAATGGAAATGGGGGGTTCTTTAGTCTCGGGTCGCTTCTTAGCAGCAATCTCACGGCCAGCTTTCCAGGTTCCAGCCTCAAGCAGTTGGGCCAAGCTTAGCGCATTAGCTTTATTTTCCCCAACAAGTCCAAGCTTTGCGTTAACTTTATCAAGTAAATAATCAAGGAAACCAACAGTTGTAGCACGCCACTCCACAATCACATCAGAGTCAGGGGTGAATAAGGGAATCTCGGAATTTCCAAACTCTTGGCCGCGTTTTAATGGTTCTGGCTTAAGAGTAAGTACACCAAAGTCAACAAGCAGGCCACCATTTCGGTACTCAGGTAGGCCTGTTTGCAGCTCTTCGCCAACAAAGATCAAGCCTAGATACTTTTTCATGGGTACAAGCAAAGAATAGCAAAGCCATTGTGTTAGTTTATGGAATGGAACTATTTTGGCCCAGTCGCCCTCATCCTGCGGCATTGATGAGCATGGCCACGCATCTCCCAGCGAAACACCGTCAAGCTTAGTGCGGCCTGCGGGCCACACAGGGCTCAGTCCGTCCACAAGCGCATCCCAAAGAGTAGTCAGCTGTACGGTTTTACCACTGGTGCTGGGATGTTCCAGTAGAAAATCAACAATGTTACCGGGGCGGCCGTCAACGCCAAAGTAAACGGTGTTGGTGAGAGCTGCACCAAGGTTTTTGAGGAGACCAGCGCGGCCATCAAGACTATCAAGTGGGTTTTTGTCACTAACCTGTAGGCCCTTACCCAGGACCGAAGGCGTAAGTGCGGTGAGCGCGGCCATATTTACCTGGTGCGGCTGAACGTTTGCAGCTGCCGAAAACGTGCCTTGTTTAAACATGTCGAGACTGGCGACAGCCAGCCCCTCGCTGCGATTGTACACGTTATCGGTGCCGTTGTCAATCACTGTGTATGACCACTTGTTGCCAGCTCCCGCGTCTAGCAAAACAGATACCACAAAAAGATCAACTAGACGTTTAGTGATTTCAGTTGGTGTAACATGCGCGGCTTCCCAGGTGTGAACCAGGGCCTCAACTCGCTTCACACCGCTGACATTGAAGTGCTGCCACCGGCCGTGGGGAGGAATAGATGCATAGTCAGTACCATAATCACGAGCAATGATTTGACCAAGGAAATCAACTAAATCTGGTATTTTAGATAAATCTGTGTCAAAGTTGGTGAGCTCATTATTGAGGGCTTTGGCAAAGACAATCGAGCAGCGCTCACGTACCGAGGGGATCGAAAGAAGATACTGAGATTTAGACATGATGGATTATAACAATTGAAAAAAAATAAAAACTGCAGAGATTTAAAAAAGAAATTGAGTGAAAAAGAGAGAGAATAATGAAAGATTTATAGTGGTAGTGTTGTTGTGATTGAACTTTTTGTTGTTTTTGTTTCTAAAAAGGGAGATAAAGCGCCCCTCGGCAGGGCCGTCGCGTCCCTTATCGCAGCCCCGGGAACTAAATCAACAACAACAACCCGGCGGCGCAACTTCAATTGCCTCGGGCCGGTGGTTTCTGAAAAGCATCGTATTTGAGCTTTTTTTGTTTGTTTGTTTTTTTGGTGATTTCAGTCACGATTTTACCGATAACAGCTTCATAATTGCGTCAATGAGCAATACTTTATCACTTGATCCACACAAGGTATAAAAACAAACATCATCCGGGTTTCTTCTTTCTTTCTTTTTTTTTTTAATTTTTAAAAAAATCATTCTAATCATTGTTATTGCCTATTTACAAGCAGTTTTTTTTCTCTCTCTTATTTGTGTTCTTTTTTTTTGACCAGTTAACGTAATTATCAACAATGACTCTCCCCGCCAACGTCCACGTCTCTTCTCACCCTGTGCTTAAGCACAAGTTTGCACAGCTGCGCCAGAAATCCTCTGGGCGCGAGACCCGCCGGCTTGTCAGTGAAATCTCTACTATTTTATCTACCTGGGTATCTTCTCTGGAGTTCAAGGTCGACGCTTCTGTTGCTACTGAAACCGCCATCTCCGCCGCTGGTGCCGAGTTCCCCCTCCCCAGTATCGCTCCCACAGACTACGTTCTTATTCCTGTGCTTCGCTCTGGTCTAGGCATGGTGGATAGCTTTCTTACCTTTCTGCCCAACGCCGAGTCGCCGGTGTACCACCTGGGTTTGTTTCGCGAAAAGATTTCACTGCAGCCGGTAGAGTACTACAATAAATTACCCACTCGCGATGTGCCTTTTGATATTGCATTTGTACTGGATCCTATTATCGCCACAGGCGGTACTGCCGAGGCCGTAATTCAGACTCTGCGCGACTGGGGCGTTAAGAAGATTGTGTTTGTGTCACTAGTCGGTTCTCTTCAAGGTTTGACGCGTATTGTCGAATCCGACTCGGGCGACTTGGAAATATACATTGGTGAGGTAGATGAAACACTTTCTGAATCTGGTTTTATTTTGCCTGGTGTCGGTGACCTCGGTGATCGTCTACACAACACTCATCTCGATTAACTGAAAATAACTGCTTATCAGCCTCACCATGTATCATATGTAATATGCCATCTTGTATGAAATCATAGATAAATTAAAATAATAAATAAAAAAATAAAAAAAATAATAATAGTAATAATAAATAATTAGAAAAAAGTTGTGCAAAACCATTCATGAAGACTGTGTTCACCATACTCTTAGCAAACTGTTTCTGCTACTGGTCATGGCGATTTGTAAGGAGCATTTCCTACTGAGGCATAATACAATGTTAAAATATACGTATCATCATTACCTTTCAAACATGAAAAACAAGTATACTTGACATCAAACAAAGAGCGCCTTTTTTTTCAGGAAAAAGTGGGTTATTTTTCTAAAACTTGAATATCAAGAGTCCTATATAATTGATACTAAGAAGAGTCTTTGTAGGAGGTTGGTTATAAAAACGTTTTCAGATTTATTACCATTTTTTATTTTTTGTTTTTTTGTGTGTTTTCTGATAAATTGCTTGATTTAGAGGAACTTGGTCAGGGTTTCACCATAAAATAATCTTTAGCCTTTCTTAAAAGAATTATTATATGAGACATCAATGAATGCTATGATTACGAGATGCAATTGATATAATGCTTTCTTGAATGTCTTTCAGAGACTAATTATTTGAAATTCAATGCTTTTTTTGTGTATTTTCGGTATCAAATTTGTCACGTAACTTGTTGATGTAGTTACATACAATCAACTGATTTCAATTTTGTATAATAATAAAAATTGTTCAGGGTTTTGCTGTATCACAATTACTGATTTGATTCAAGTTTAAACAAGCTACAATAAAGTTGATATAATGACAAAAAAGAGTTGTGTACAGGAAATCAGAGTCTTGGACAAAACCATTGAAAAGTTCCACGTCTAAAACAAGTCATAATAATATTAATTTTTCTTTTTCTTTTCCGTTTCAAAACACACTTTTATTAAGAACTATAAAAGATAACTTAAGAGGCCAGGGAGACCTCGACATCGACACCAGCGGCAATTCTGAGAGAAGTGATCTTTCTGACGATCTCAGTAGGAGAGTGCAAGTCAATGATGCGCTTGTGGATACGGAGCTCGTAAGTGTCCCAGGTCTTGGAACCCTCACCGTTGGGGGTCTTTCTGGTGGTGATCTTAAGAACCTTGGTGGGGAGTCTGACGGGGCCCTTGGTGGTGATCTTGCCAGGAGCAGACTTGGCGAAGTGCTGGGCACGGGAAAGGATGTCAGTGGAGACTACAAAAAGTTAGTACTGAGTTTGACAAAAAAAAAAAAATTAATAGGCGAAAGAACATAGAGCAAAATGAAACGTAAGATGTCAAGTGATAAAAAAATAATTTGGTCGCATATATAGATTGAAAAAACGCACACACACAAATTCTTTATTGTTGTATTTATTGTCGATAGTACTGCCAAAAAAAAAAATCGTCATAATAGATTTTTCAGTCAAATTGTAATATTTTTGATGTTGCAATCAGTTACCGAAACTCAGTTAAAAAAAAAAAAAAAAGTATATTCGCCAACATATTCTCTTCCTCGTCAATTGTATTTTATTTGTCGCACTATCCATCTTCGTCGATTATCGTTGCTGTGGTTCTCGCTTTGTAAAAGCAGTTAATACACACCTGCTTCAAGCTCCTTCAACTTAGAAGAAGTCAAAGTGATACGGATCTTGTGGAACTCAACGGGCTCCTCAACTTCCTTTTCCTTGTTTAAGCTCATCTTGATGTCGTGTAGTTGTATATACGGGAGATAAGAAAACTTGTCGTTCGTCAAAACTACTGGAAAGAAGGGGAAAAAAAGAGAGGGAGAAAAAAAAGAGAGGAAAAAAAAAGAGAAAAGGGAAGGGAAAAAAAAAAAGGAAAAAAAAAACTGAAAAAAAATTTTGTGAGTGTTTAGCTAAGTGTTAAAACTATACAATGTTTACCCTGACAAAATTAGTTTTTGTCATCATTATAAGATTTTTCTATGCGAAATACTTTAAACATTACGTTTATAAACAGGTTTTACTTTTTTATTTAACAATTATGTAACTCGTTAACACCTAAATCTTCAAGCTGCGGCGTGAAAAATTAAAAAAAAGAAAATCTACAAATTCCATCAGTCACGTGCTTTCAAGATTAAAAACTTAAAACCAAATCACTCCCAAAAGGTTACCCAACTAATTCCAGACGCTATTTTACTTAACTCTTTAAGTATATTTCAGTCCGATACTTGTGACTGTTTACTATCAACCACCAAATATTTTCAGACCTAATTTGTGTTTAATCAACCCTATAAATGCTGTTTCTGGATAACTTGTCGACGCGTTCAAAACGCGAGCTTAGTCAGTTCTACTTAAACGGTTCATCTTTCATAGCAAACCCCTTCATGTATACGAAGATATGAATTATAGGTTCAACTGATTTAGGTTGAGAAGCCTTACCTCCCCAGGGTCCAAGCTTTAGGAATTCCTTTGTTTTTTTTTTAATCCTACACTGCCTCATCACCATTTTACTTCAACTACTACAATAATCTTTTTTTTTTTGTTGTAATTTAATATCCGTCAAAAAAACCTATGGCATCACCTATTCATTACTCGTCATCACCAGAGGCATCTCCCACAACAACGCCTCCCAGTCGGCGTCGCGCCGCTGGTTCACCTACAAAGCTCGATCCGCCTCTAAGGCCAGAGTCCGTGCGGCTCAGTTACGGCATGGGCCCAAGCATTGCTGACAATGGAGGTGACAGCCCCACCATGCATACCAAGGCGTACAAGCGGCGACGCGAGAGCGAGCTTTTCGAGCAGCGGCGCGTACAAGCGGAACAAGAGCAAGCAATGGAGGAGCGACGCGTACAAAGCAGTCCTAGTAAACGGCTGCAACGACAACAACAGCTGCAGTACGCGGCGAAACGCATACGGTCACTTGACAACCCTATGGAGGGCATGACCCATAACAGTAGCAGCGACAGGGTTGGTTCCGCCGCTGATAGCGGAAAAAATGCCGCCGCTGAGACGCGACTTGCTGAACTTGAGGGCAAATTTCTGGAACAAGGGCAGCGGATCCAGGTGCTTGAGCGGCAGCTGCTGCAAGTAGCACGTATCGTTAACAAGCTGACGCAAGCACTTGAGAGCAAAAAGGGTTCACCAGAACAGTTGCAACAGCCACAACCTCGACATCAGCCACTACCTGAAACAAAGCAAACCAATTCTATGGAAAGCAGTAGTTGTGTTGATAGCAATCTTAGTACTAGCACAACTGTTAGCGGCCATCACACTAGCAATACCGAGATTGTAATCTACAACGAGGAAGAAGAACAGGAAACTGACATTGAAAACAGCGAACCCTCAAAGCCCAGCCGCCGGCCTCTGACAAATCTAGATGTGGCTGCGCTCTACCCTGACGAAGACAAAGATAGTGAATAAATTTTATTATTTTACTGTTCTTTTTTTTTTTTGTTGTGTCTGTAAGCAGTACGGATCTAGTGGGCAGAATAGGTTTTGGTGGTCGCCCTGTCTATAATGATTGAAAGCTGATATTTGACGTGACTCTGGCTGGTAAAGAGTCAATTTGCAATTTATTGTGACATAATGGTAGTTATAAATCATTTCAGTGACAGGTAATCAGGTTGCGCAAAGACACATCTTATTTTTTATCGAGTCTGTATCAGACATTCTTGTGTGTGTCTTTTTTTCGACCAGTCCGTCGTCTAATTTTCTCGGTTGTCGCTTTTTTTTTTTTTTTTTTTGGGATTTCAATACATTTTTTATAAAACAAATATTAACAATTGAAATGATTTCTCTTATAAATATAAATCTAGAATACTATATATGTATATATATATTGACAATTGTAATTGTTGGGTAGTTCATACACTCTCGTGAACCCTAGAGAAGTTATGAGAAATAGGGTTTGTCTGTAACTCGTTTTTTTAAAACCAGAAGGGACGTGCATTGACTAGGTTTTTTTTTTTAATTTTTCTAAGTTATCGAGACCGCGTAAACAGAAATATAAATGAAATTAATTGAAACTAACTCGCCATACCTTTAGCAAGTTATTCCAACTGTGAACAGGTCATGGTGCTCTTGGGAAGTATTCCCAAATGAGGCGTATTACTGAGAGAGATTATAACTGCGAATGTGGGCAGCTGGAAACAGTTAAACACGTTCTTAAGGAATGTCCTATGCATCCTGTGGAGCATAGCTTCTTAAGTAAAGTTTACCTAAAACTTGATCTAAGAATCCTGCTTGGTACCAAGAAGGGTCTTGGAGCGGTAGTCAAGCTCTTGAACTTATTACCGCAACTTCTTTGTTGATGGTTTGCTCGATTAGAGCAGCTTGTTAAGGTTTTACAATGTGTCAATCTCTGATATCATTCCAGCAGGGGATATGTATCCCAGGTTTCCCTTAGCACATGAGTTATTTCATGGAAAATCCGGCGCCATCGAATACCTGAAACACCTAGGGCGCGCTGAAAACGTAAATGTTTAAAGTCTTATAGAGATAAATGTTTGTGAATTCCATGTCTTTTTTGTATATCTTTGTTATCATTATTCTAATTATGTAACTATGTGATGTAAGGACAATAAACAGATTTTCTATCTATCTTAATTGAAACTAAATAATAATAATA